>JAYMSP010003617.1:0-19098 GCA_036897095.1 Plantago elongata
TTAATTGATTGGATGTCTTGTAACTTTCATAAGATCTGTTTGAGCAAATGCAGGTTAAGTGTTTGACAAATTGCCTGTAAGAGGATTGTTTATGATGTAGCTTCCTGATGTCAAAATGCTTGTGTATGTTAGTGGGGTGGGCGCCAAGCTCTGTTTGTGTGATTATAGAGCTAATAGGATTCATGTCCACATGACTTCTTCTTCATTTAGCTAAAAGGAATACAAAGCATTGCATTCTTTTAATTTGTTCTCTCAAGTTGGACTTAATGGTTGGTCTTTAGTATTTATCCAGCCTTTTACCTTTATAGTGTTGCTTAATAAGTTTGCCCTGCCAAGTGATATATTCCTTGCAAATTCAGAATTAATTATTTGTTCTTGGTATTTATACCTATCAGCCTAGACTTCTGCTTAGCTTAATTTATGCTTATAAGCGATGCATTTTTGTTCATCTTATGTAAGTTTCTGATGCATATATAGGTTTCCGCTCCACTGATTTTTATTTGAAGGTATTGTTAAATAGAGAAACATGTCCACTTTTCGGGATTGGATGTATAAACGAAAAGGTGATGGTGGTTTATATAGTGAGTTTATTAAGGGGGTTGAAGTGTTTTTAGATTTTGCTTGATTACGAGTGGGACTGAGATGGCACCGACAATATCATGTCCATGTCAAATTGTAAACACGGGTACTAGCATCTTCATGAAGAAGTAAAGTATCACCTTTATAGACGGGGTTTCATTGACAATTATCTTATATGGAAATGCAACAATGAAAGTATCGAGAGTTATAGATCTGAATACAACAATGTTGAGGAGTCTTCTAATGCATATGATGCTGCTCCGGAGGATGTTTTTCACTCACACAGAGAACCGGTTCTTGATGCATTCCCTCAATTTCAAGACTATGATACCAAGGACATACCGGAAGAGCCAAATGACGAAGCAAAATTATTTTATGAATTGCTAGCGATGGCCGATAAGCATGTCTATGAGGGCCACGATCAATCACTTCTACATTGGATTTTAAGGGTTATGACATATTAAACAAGTTTTAATGCTTCACAAGCAGCGGATGAGTATATCAAGGGTGGAAGGAGCATGGCTGCGCCCCAGTTTCAACACAAAATTTCATATAGTTATTTTGGTTTCAAGAACATGATGAAGAAACTTGGGCTCGAAGTCATTAAGTATGATGTATGCACAAAAAATTGTTTCCCGTATTACAAAGAATGTCAAAATTTGGAGGCACGTGTATGAACTGTATAAAAAAATTGATTTGGAGGAAATAGATACTATTGTCTAGTAGTATTGTATTTTAATGGGAGAAAAAATGCACAATAGTAAATGGTATGAGCAAGCAACAATCAAATTAAAATAAATTAAAATAAATCAAGGTAAGATATGGTGGAATCTATGGAAGTATATTATACGTGAAATTAATAATGCAGATGAAGCCAACTGTCATTGAGATTGAATCGATTAGACTAGATTGTTCTTCATTACTCTCTTTCAGCTTTAGGTAATTTAAACTGATTAACTTATTTGGCTACGGAATTAATTAACTTTTTGTTGCCAAATTTGTATGTGCATATAAATTCACGACTTATTCAATGGAACCACCATTTAGTTCAAGATTTACGCCTAAGATATGTGCTATGTAAGTGCAACTTGTATTGAGGAATGAGGATTTATGACTGGGATTTGTAGTTCTATTTTTAGTTGGAATTAAGATGTATTTATTTTGACTAATTTATTTGATTGGCGTCCCTTCTTTCGTCCCATTCAGCTTGTTGCTAGTGTGTTTTCTATTCCGATTATTTCGGCTTAATTTTTGTTTATGCAGCTTAATTCTTAATTCGTGAACTTCATTTGTGTTTATGTAGCTTAAATTTACTTTGGCAAGTTGAGTATATGATACCTATATTATTTTTGTTAGTGTGTTGTGTCTATCACAAATGGTTATATAATTTTTGTTTTATATTTTATTTGTCATCTTTTATTAGTGATAGTGTAGGAAATGATAGTATGAGGTGGTTGTTGGAATTGCAGCATCGGTTTGACTTTACGGATCATGATTTGAAAAACATATTTGTATCAAGTATCTATAACAATAAGACTTTCATCTTGAGACTGATATGCATTTTTGTAACACTTTCTTTCATGAGATACTAAATCTCATACTAATAATCATCATTTTTTGAGTGTACGTCTCAACTTATCTTTTCATTTTTAAATGATCTTTTTTATCATATTTTATACACTATCTATCATATTTTAATTAATATTTGTTGCATTTTATTCATTCTTCTTCCTACTTTATCACCGTGTTTCATATTTTATCATAATTTCTATTATTTTATTTATTCATTTTTAAATATTTGTGTTCGATGTTGCAAGAAAATGAACCGAGACGGGAGTATATAATTTCGATTATATATTAACGTAGGGATCGAGTCATCGAGATGCATGTTAAATAAACAATCAAGAGAACATGTCCATACTTGCCACTTCTGTTATAAACTATACATCAAGAAGACAAGAAGATTAATTATTGACTACTGCAGACAGTGATTCCAAGGTCATTTGGATGGATATATACACATTTCATCAATATTGATCAGTACGTACTGTAGCTAGGAGTACTATATATGAGTAGATTATTGCCTACTCGCAACCGCCAATACTGAGTTTTGGCTCGTACAAAGTCTCCATGCATATCATGGACAAAATTTGTCAGTACACTATTATTATAATTATTATATATACCATTTTGAATTTTGAATGTTTGATGCATGTTCACTTCACTTTTCATTTACCTTGTATTCTTTGCACGGTTTTAGATGTTTATCTTTGAATATAAGAGTTTATTGGAATAAATATGGTATGATTGAATTAAGAAGAAAATTAGGGGACTTATTAGAATGCGATTTGAATTGAAAAATATTCTTTTAAATAATTTGTTTTGTTAAAATAAACTATTTGAATGGAGATTTTTCAATTCAAATTAATTTTCAATTAACACTAAATATCTTGCTTGATTTGAACACTCAAGATAAAGATATATAAAGTAACAAGATTGATAAAGATATATAAAGTAACAAGATTATTGACCTGATTTATAACCGTATATAATTTATGATCGTTATAAAAGAAATTCTCTTGAGAGTTCGAAAAGTTTTGAGAATTCTACATAAAAAAATTCAGCCGCACAATTAATACACAACAATACACAATTTGTAAATATACAAAAATACACGATTTACACACAACACCCACACAATTAGTATACAATATTACAAACAGGGCCCGCTCAACCTTTTAGATGCCCCGTGCGAATTTGATATTATTATTTTTAATGTACTTTTTTAAGTCATTTTAATTATTTATCTTGTTAATACTTGTACAAAATTATCATTGTTAATAGAAAATTAAACTTCAATTCTAAAACAAAGTCATTATCGCAAAATCTATTGATTTGCATTGTTACACAAGGGGTTTAAGTAAAAATAGTTAAAATTTGAATTTGTAAGACTAAATATAAAATTAATAAAAACTTTTAAAAGTAGTAAAATAACATCCTATATTTCACTCAATAATATGCTACTCCTACTATGCTATTAAAGTTAAGAAAGGAAAAATTAATATAATAAATTAAAATATTCAACTGAATTTGACATTTACTTTTGAACATTGAGATTATAAAAGTGTGTAGGGATAAAAAGCGAGAATAATTACAAAATATAAAAAAAATTTGTATGAGACAAATATGTATATGTACGAAAATTAAAATATTTTTATTTTGATTATCTATAGATGGTGTACCTTAAGATTACTAATATTAATATTAGAGTATTTACAAAAAAATATACTTTCCTGGCTATTTTACCAGGAATGAAAACGGTGTAAAAAAGTAAATGAGAATGATTTGGAAAACGGAAACGCTTTACAAAATCTTTTCTTTATACAATCATTTTGAAAGGGAAGTTTTACAAAATATTGTGAATTTTAAAAAATATTACACTTTCACAAAAATTGATTTTCACACACACACACACAAACTAATTTACTCAATCTTATAAAATATATCGTAGAGTGAGACACGTCCAATTTATGTACCATATAATGACTATTTATCTTTATATACTTTACAATTGGTACTTGTCCAGAGGAAATACTATGATCATTTTTTTCTCCGAGTTAATTATTTATCACATGCATTTTGAGTATCTCACGCGCTTGACATAATTCTATGTAATTTTTAAAATCTTTTTCTTTTTTTAATTTTTCTTTTAAAATAAATTTCGAGATTGAATTACGAGCTGTATCGAGCACATGAGATACTTGTTGTGCGTGAGGTACTTACGACGTGTGAAATATTGCCGACGCGAGTAATAAATCACCAAATCCTATTAAAAAAAGACCGAAGTATATCGTCTAGACAAATAACCATTGTAAAGTATAAAAAAAATATATATATAATCATTGTGTAGTATAAAGTTTACATGTCTGTGATATAAATCATGTTAATTTTTTTTCGATCCATAAAAGCGAATAAAGAGATCGGATCAATGGATCCTCATTATGAATTTTACAAATGTGTTTAACAGTCGAGTAAAATACACAAATCTTCGCCCCTACATTCCAAACTCTCAAAAGCCTTAATCATCATTGTTAGATTCCAAACCTCTAGGCGCTGTTTGTTATACTGATGGAGCGGTCATCTCCCTAACTATTTAATTGAATATTTTATATATAAAAATTTAATTTTAAGTGAAAAAGACCACATAAATTCTATATCAACCCGATTCGATGAAGCATAGAGAGATATATAGACCTGTCAAAATGATAATACTATAAGTTATGGATATCAATTAACCACTTGCCTACGATTGAGTTGATTAATTAATAAATAATCTGGAGTTTTATCTGTCCACTTACCTATATGCTTCAGGTGATTTGAACTGATATATAATTACTAGTGTGAGGAATTAATATATTTAAAATGGGCGATTTACAAAAAAAACAAAGTAAGTTCCTATGCTCAATTGCACAAAAAGCACCTTTAATTAATTGCTTTTTATTTTATTTTTACTTTTTTATATTTTATCCAATTTCAAATGAGAATAACTCGAAAAATATAATTGTAAAAAATATATAAAAATTACCAACGGATTCGTCTCTTCGAAATCTACGAATATAGACCACTCTCGATTATTTTTTAATTATTCCATCTCGAACTCATTTTCCTCTCAATTAAACTTAAAATTGTAAAACAACCTCTAATAATTCAATTTTATTAATTTCGACTTCTAAACACTATTATAATATATTGAATATGTTTTTAGTAAAAGAAAAAATATTTTTAAAATTTTTTAACCTTAATAAATTATAAAATGACTTAAAACAATGCAATTTTATTAATTTCAACATCTAAGCACTCTTATGATATGAATAATATGTAATAAAAATTAAAAAATTAAAAAAATTCATGACGTGGCGACGACACGTCACCACTGCAGAAAAAACGACGACGTCGCGTCGTCACCATTGAGGATGGTGTAAAACTGGAGAACTGATGTTGGAAATTGGTGTCTCTTACTAGGTAACCTTTCTCATTGTGCACTTGTGAACAATTCTGAATGGGTGTCTGCATAGTTCTGTTAAGATATCAAGTTTGGAGGAACTGTTGTCTTAACCTTCTTATGCATCTGCACTTTCCTTTTCTTATTTTTCAGGGCAATGGTAGCTTTAGTGTTCCTAGCATCAGTCATATTAAGTCTTTGTGCAGGGTAGTATTCCTCCCTATCCTATGTCATTCAATTTGTTTGTACATTCACATCTACATTAGTCTTATCTTTCAATTTCTGCATGTATTGTATGAAATGGTTGTGATATTCAGTGGAAGATGCTTTAGTCTGTGGTTGAGTGTGTTTCATGACCAACTGTGGAGTTCTCTTGCATTCATCAGGTCTGTTTATTACACTGTCAAATTATCATGGCTTCGTCATGGAACTTTGCATATTAGAGATGACATTGCTGATATATGGTGGTTAGAGTAGAAAAAAGAGAAATGTAGGAGACTGCAAAAGAAAGATATTACAGTTTAAAAAAGTAAATTCTATCAAAGATGACTGGAAAAAAGGAATATACAGTCTAAAAGAGGCTAAAAACAGAACAAAGAAGTCCCAAGTCAGTTTTTTACCTTGTCCTCTGTAGTTTCTTATTTATGTTCAGGCTGCTAACTTTTTCTATCTTAATGAATTCTGTCAGTTTAGATGATAGTTCTCTAGAACTAGAGGATCCTGCAGTTGGGAGTAGAGTAGCTTATTTTTGGTCTGTGGTTGGGCTGTTAAGCTGTATTCTTTTATTCAGTTTGGTTCTAAATCTTGGTAAACCTGCTCAACCTGTTGTGATAGAAGGATTTCAGGTTCCTTTTTGCTATGTAAATTGGTCACAGGGTGAATTAATTGGTGGATATATATCTAGACTTTGTCTGTAACCATGACGGTTTGAAGGAAAAAAGGAAAAGAAATTCAAAAAATACAATGTCTTTGTGTCGAGCGCGTGAGATACTCTTCGTGTGTAATTAATCATAAAATCGAAGAAAAAAATGATCCGAGCATATCTTCTAAACAAATAATCATTGTAAGATTGTAAGGTATGCAAAAAATATATATAATTATTATGTAGTATATAAAATAGCTATGTTTCAATACATCTAAAAAAAATTCCCCTCTTATGGAGCTATGAATGATTGCATATCTATGCTGGAGCAGCAATATAAATACATGGATGCCTTACAAGCTCTTATGGCGTTTGTAGCTATACTTTTTTGTTTACAAATACTATTATAATTTCACAATGTTCATTTATCACTTTTCCTTCTTCCCTTTTTAATTTTTTTTTTTGGTAGATCATATTTGTACTGTTCTATTTATCTGGGGAAGCACTTTTATAATTAGAAAGATCGTACGTTTTCCTCGATTGTTATAATGCTCAGAAAACTTATTTTTCTATCAATGGATCACCTTACTACCTTAGTTATAACATGATGCTTTCTGATAGAGTGGGGTTTTACTACATGCAGAATTTGTGCACGTTGGTGGTGTTTTACTTCATTACTTCACGAGGCCAGGGAAAAATCAGAGTACATGCGTGATAAATGGTTGTTTCCCAAATGACTCAGTCATTTGCGAGCAGTGTTGGGGATGGATCTTGTGGTGCAGCTGCTAGGGCCTCAAATGGCAATGTGGTTGTGGCATTCAGGATGGCAGTGTTACCTTCCTTGCTCCGTCTCAGAATTATCAATACTCTCTTGCTTGTGGCTCAGCATTTTTACTATGCATCTATTTCTTTGAATTTACTCAATACCTTGCAATTTTTGTGTAGCAACTAAAAATCAATTCTAATCAAATTATCATTTTCATCTGTTTGGCAGACGGTTTTAATTGTATAAATAATTTCGTCTTTAATCACCAACCATTTATAATTCAATTGAATTCATATTTCTATCTACATTTTTCTCCTTGTAATTTCTCATTTATTATACCAACAATTAACCTACCAAATAATACTAAGACAAATCGACTAGTCTTAGAAATTATTACACATATCACTTTACTCTTACACATCATATATAACAATCATATAAAATCTATAGAATTTTAATTTCATCACATATATATATAACTATTGAAATACAATTAGAATTCAGTTACAATGTACGATTAAAGATTAAATTTAGTCATGTTCATTTTAATTGCTTTTAAAACAGTAACTTTGAATTTCACGTTTTTTCTCCTTTTTGGAATGCTTTGAATTTCACTTCAATACTTGACTTTGTCATTGTTTTATTTCTCATGACCACACATGCTTCTTTGTTCTGTACTTGTTGCTTCTTTTACACAATATGGTGTGATATAACCTTTAACTTCCTTTTCATTTTAATAAGTTCGATTGGCCTGATTATGACCATGTCTATGTAGCAAAGGACTCTGTTCCATTCCAGCTTGTATTGTATCTCATCTCGAGAAAGTTGAATTTCACATATTTTAGTGTGAAATAATGCCTGCATAATTTAGCTGGGTTTTTGTTGAATAAGCAAAAACAGCTATAGAAATGCTCATGATATTGGTGGATGTGTGATAATTATGTACAATGTTCAAGAATTATGTCGTCGGAGCTGACAACAATGACGACTGATGGACAACTCTATTCGGGACCAAATTTAATGTACTTGGACAACATAACTTTTGGCACATGTGATT
This sequence comes from Plantago elongata, assembly GCA_036897095.1. Lineage (NCBI taxonomy): Eukaryota > Viridiplantae > Streptophyta > Magnoliopsida > Lamiales > Plantaginaceae > Plantago > Plantago elongata. The sequence continues at coordinate 8,267 of JAYMSP010003617.1, forward strand.
TCCTTAAAAAGAAAAAAAGTAACAGTTCAGGTTTCAATCTACTGCTTTTATTAGCTTCTTTTTCCTTCTCCAGTTATTCGGTGATGGAAAATTCGTTTATATTCTTTCGGATTTAGGATGGTTGGAGTAGTAATTCAAAAACACACAAAAACATATACTGTTTTTCCTAGTATGCAGCATGACATACTACTATGCCTTACAATGTTGTACAATACTAATATTAAATCAAAGCAACATGAGGTAGTAATTATGTTGCATGAAAGAATAAATCTACATATACAGATGGTGTGTTACACGTGACTGAAAAGGGTTTAACCATTACATAACACACTAATACTCTACTACGGTTCTTGTTTAGCAAAACTAGTTGAAAGTTAGTTGATAGTTGAAAATGTAGCTGACAGCTGAATAATTAGCTGGTAAATAATTATGTAGCTTTTTTTTTAACAAGCTAATTTGGTTAGCTTCTCAAACCAACTGGCTTGTTTGAAAAGTTGAGCATTTACGTAACAAATATTTTATTAAAAAAAATTCATAAAGTTGAAAAATTATTGGTAAACAGATGTTGCTACTGCCTTTCAAATAACTCTCCACCGTTTAATTTTAAAAGGAATGGTTAGTAGTAGATTTTTATGAGAATCTTGTTGAACCATAATCCCACTATTTTAAGAAGGAAATTTGGAAATTTTCATGTTTTGTTTTTATTTGCAGCAAACAAACCGACTTCTATTTTTGAAGAGTTACTAATTATTGGGTTTTAATGAATCACAAAATCTTGTCATTGACGATCTATTTGACCAATAAAATCGTTTATGTTATTAATCAAAACGTCTATATAGTTAACGAAATAAGTATTGTCGTAGTATAAAAGTAAACTCAAATGTCGAGAAGATGTTTATTTTAATTATAACATCAATGATCTTAACAATGCAAGCATGTCTCTAGATAATTTATTTAGAGCCATTTCTCTGAAACTTGCTCGTGAAAATAGCTAGAAATTTAGTTTTAAGTAGTTTTATAAAATTCCTAAAATACTCACGAATAGAATGGTTGGTTGGGCAATTGAAAGTAGAATCAAAATCCAGTTTGGTCAAACCCAATTTATACATGAATTTGGGCTTGGTAAAGTTGCTACTTCAGTCCATACGAAACCGATTAGGTTCGGAGCGAATTATAGTAGTCAATAGTATATACAAAACTTCCCCCAATTATGACACATCGTATTATTCCATCAACTACTTTAATTTTACGTATTTGTTCACCTTTTTTATTTTTCTTAAATTCTTAAACATATTTACCATAAAATTCTTAAACATATTTACCTTTCTTAACTACTTTAATTATAAAAATATTTAAAATTTAAAATTGTATTTATAAATATATATTTTAAATTAGCATTATAAATTTAGAATTGTCGAAATATAGTCAAGAGTGCTATCTATTTGTAAAACATGAAAAATATGAATATCGGTATAATTTTTATATTTCTATATTTAATACTCCATCTATCTGAGTTCATCTTTTCACGGTCAAGATATAAATTTTAAGAGAAAGGTGAATAAAATAGGAGATAAGGTGGTAGAGAAAACATTTACATTTTCCTCCAAACTAAACGGTACCTGAGGAAACTTATATCATTCATAAGTAATATACTTCTCAAAATACTCTCTCCATACGAACTTCATCTTCTCGTATTCTATTTTGATTCGTCTCAACTTCATCTTTTAATCTTTTAAATAGATAATATTTATCATACTTTAGTCATTATTTATCTTACTTAGAGTAACATGTTGTATTTGCCGGATCAAATAATTGAGATTTATGATTACTCATAATAATTTCAATATTTCTTTACAAGTTTGGGAAGATACTCCAGATTTACCCCTTTATTATCAGATTTCTTAATCATAAAAAACTCCAAAGCTGAAAATGAGGTAGCATACATAATTACCCACATTTTAGAGGACCTTTCCCTAAAACCATAACGAAACAGAGACACTTTATAAATTGCAATGAGTCCCTAATATTTCTTACTCTTCATTTTCAACCCCCAATAATCTATCATACTATACCACCTTCAAATATTGCTTTCTCTTTCTCTCCACTCAAAAAAGTTAACAGGGAACTTTCGATTGTCACCAGTAACTACAAAAACCAGTCTTGATTGATCACCAAAAAGGGACAGACATGGCTGGTTACAGAGCCGATGATGAGTACGATTATCTCTTCAAGCTTGTGCTCATAGGTGATTCTGGTGTCGGAAAATCCAATCTTTTGTCCAGGTTCACCAAGAACGAGTTCAATCTTGAGTCCAAATCCACTATAGGCGTTGAGTTTGCTACTAAGAGCCTTACTATTGATGGAAAGGTCATCAAGGCTCAGATTTGGGACACTGCTGGCCAAGAAAGGTAACTTCTTTTCTTCTCTTTAGTTCTCTACTTTTTTGGGTTTTGTGCTTACTGGATCTTATGGTTGTTTGTACTGTTCTTTGGTTGGTGAATTACTGAATTTTACTAGTTTGGAATTTGTGTTTCTTTTGACTGGTTTGGAGGACATAAGAGTTTATGTGATTCATGTTTATCGCTTGCTGTCTTTTGTCTTTTTGGAATTTGAATTTTGTCATAGGTTGATGGTTTTGTGTTGATTAACCAACTTTGGCTGGCTTCTAAGGTGGAATTGGATGATTTTTAGATTTCTTTTTTCGGGTTTCGGAAATCTTTCGGTGTTCATTTGTTTTCATTTGATTCTGATGGCTGTGTTTGCGTATCTTCTTCTTGCCGTATTTATGTGTATATAGATGACTGGAGTTGAGCCTTGAATTTTCGACTTCTGATATGATGTTGGATGTCGTACTTTTTCATTCCAGTTATGTTTTTCTTTTTCTTTCTTTTCTTTGGTTTGAATTCCTTTGTTTTTGGAATATGAATGATTAATTTACTCTTTCGATTGAATTTGGATTTTTTTCCTATGATTATTTAGCTATTTGTATGCTCAAAGAACCCTGTTCCATCTTTGTTTCACAGTTTGCATCAACTTGGCATATGCCGTGGTTAGTGTGTTTAAGTTTAAAAATGATGATTACTTGATTTAGAATTGTTTGTTTCTGGGATTCCGTGGTTTTTTTCTATCTACCTAGATATGACCTGGAGATTTTTTGATAATTTGGTTGTATCTTTTATGCTCAAAGAATTGTGTTCCCTTTTTAGTTTCAGAGACGGTAAATTTCGTAGTAGCATTAGATTAGCACATGCCATCGCTAGTGCTCAAAATCACGATCATTCGTGTTCAGCAGTCTTAAGTCCTTCCTGAATATGGATTTGGTTTTGAAGGGAAAAAGAAACTGTTTGTGAATCTTTTTATTCCTCCATGATTCCATCTTTCTGTGGTGACCCAAGAAAAGTAAGGTCTGATTGATGTAACATTAACATTATCATAGCAATGTGAAAACTATAGAAACCAGATGTTAGGACATGACCAAGTCCAGTCAAATATCCACGATATCATCCAAATTATAGTTGTAGTAAACTATTATCGTAAGCTACAACCACAGGCAGTAAGGAAAATTCTCTAGATAATTGTTGAATGCATAAACACAATTTCAACGAGTAGAACTTCTCAGAATCTGATCTCTATTATTTAGATTTTAGGCTCACTGAGCAGTTTGCCTGGCCAAATCCAGCTCAATTAGTGGTGGATAGGTCTGCAAGCACACTATACATTTGAGCTCACAGTGCAGAGAATCTGCACATAATTTTCTTTGCCTTTTCTATTCTACGTTCTCGTGTCAACTTCAGTTAGAGCACATTTTTTTATCTCCTTACAAATCATAACATGTTGGCTTTTTTCTAATATCAAGTAAGAGGAATTTGCCATCTAATGTCTCCTGATCTCAATTATTTGGAGAGGCTTGCCACCCTGGCAGCCTAAAACATACTCGAGCTTCTCAGCCATGACACATCTGAACTATTGCCATTGCCATTGGTGTGACTGTGAACTTTGTCAATCAAAATTCCTTACTGTCTGAAGCACCTCTAATCCAATGAGTGATATCGAATATCAATGTTCTTCAATCTGCAATTATAAATTAGATTCTATAGAAAATACAGTGTCTACCGTACCTATGTCTCTTGAAGCCAACTTCTCTCAGAGGATTCCTCCGCTACTGATCAAGTCAATTGGCTTCATCACTATCTGTGGAGTCCAGGCAAGGTGACATATTCCGACTCTGTAGTTGTCTAGGTGCAATAAATCCGGATTCATGTTCATCATCCAAATTTCTCATAAAAAACATGGAAGCTCTCCATTCGGTGAATAACATGTTATCTTCCCCGGAATACCGAGTGCATGGATGTTGGCATCTTGCAAATCTTCTTAGTGGAACCTGCGTTCTCAGCACTGCTTATTGATATGATCGTCTATTTCAGGTTTCAATTTACGAAAACTCATGCACATCTTCACTCTAATTTGATTCGGTGTTTATTTTTTCAAATTTGATTCTGATGGTTGCGTTAGCATATCTTCTTTTTGCCGTATTTATATGCATAGACATGACTGGAGTTGAGCATTCGGGCCTAAATTATCTACTTACTTCCAATATCATGTTGGAATCTGGATGAGTTCTCTTTATATCTTCCTAGCTAGATCTTTAGCAAAGCAACTATGTCGTAAGCCTAGAGATGGTTTCAATCTTGTCTGGCGGCCAACACATATGGATATGCTGCAAAGTGGCTCTGCTCAAGTCCAGACAAGTTGTGGACACAGGTCAGGCATGCCGTGGATCTGACAGAAACAAACCGAATGCCCAACATGAGTTTGAATTCGGACTTGTTTGACCTATGTCTATAAAACTTGACCCCCAAAATTTTTGGGTTTGGTTCATGAGACCAGGAAATACTAATTATGGCTTGAATAATATTTAGGGCCAACAGTGGAGTATCTATACATAGTATGTATATATAAGTTTGTACATATTGTTTGTGGGTTTTAGGAACCCAAATCAAAATTACTATGTGCAATCACACGCTATGCCGTCACTTCTTTCATGGATTACCATGGATCATAATGTTGATCCATTTTATAAGCATTAACTTCTGTGTCACTGTTTCTTCCTCATTCTGTAGGTATCGTGCCATCACGAGTGCTTACTATCGAGGAGCTGTTGGTGCATTACTTGTATATGATGCAACTCGCCGTCCGACCTTTGAGAATATACTAAGATGGCTCAAAGAATTGAGGGACCACACTGACCCCAGTATCGTGGTGATGCTTATTGGCAACAAATCAGATCTTAGGCATCTTATCTCTGTTTCAACTGAGGATGGTAAGAATTTAGCCGAGCAAGAGTCTCTCTGCTTCATGGAGACCTCTGCACTGGAAGCAAAAAATGTGGATAATGCATTTACTGAAGTTATTACCCAAATTCATCGGATTGTAAGCAAGAAGGCAGTTGAGGCTGGCGATGAAGCTGCCACTTCTACTGTTCCGTCTAAAGGTGAAACCATTAATATCAAAGATCAAACATCTGCTTGGAAAAGATTTGGTTGCTGCTCGAGTTGAAGATATGAAAGGGAGAGAACAAGGGTCATTAATTACTTTTGGTGGGTTTAATACATGTACATTGCCTTCAACTTATGAATCTCTACTTTTACTTTTGTCTTGCTTAACCCTGTTTATCAATCATTGTGTGACTTAACCTGTGCTGTATTGAAAACTTTGGTTAGATACATGCACAAAGTGGTAGTTTGGTTCTTGGGGTTATATAAATGTGAAGATAAGGTGAATGTTTAGTTTGGTATTTGCCTGTAATGCTGTTCTTGGAATTGCTTCTTAATGGAATGCCATTTCCAGTAAAAGTACTGGTTTCCAAGCAATGGCCATGGGTCAAATTTGACATAGCTATCATTATCCATGTGTGCTGCCCGGTTCTAGTAGTATTTTGTTTATGTTGTTTTCAAACAGTAGTTAATAACTATCGGTGCAGTCGGTTCCATCTCTTATGTCATCTCTAACAATCTCTCTCGGCAACATCCTACTAACGAAAATATCCAACTCTTTATAAATAAATAACAATTAAACTCTTTATCATATCCAATCCTCTTTTTCTTTGAAATCTAAACTAATTTTTTCTGTCTTTTAAATTTTATATTCTTTTGAAACTTATTAAATAGAAATTCCAAAGTGACAATACTTTGGAAATAAAAAAGTTCACCTAAGAATTGTTATGAGGCTGATTGGTTCAAATAGTTTATTTTGTACACAAAACAAGCTATTTGAATGGGTAGTTTTCAATTTAAATCGTAATCAGCATATAAGAGTAGGGAGAAGTTGAGTCTCTGTAATTCCAATTGTGAAATTTGATTGCGGCTTATAAGTCTAATAAATATGTCTTTACACAAAAACATAAAATTATTTGATTAACAAAATTACAATTATAATATCTAATGGTACAAAATGTCAAATTCCTCTCCATAGGAGTAATCGAGTATGCATAGTAATTTTGCCCTATTGACGGAGTATTGCCGCAACCCTTACGGCGGCAATATGCCTGAGCTACGGCGGCACGTCCACGCGGCGCATCATCAAAGCCAACAGTGTATAGGTATGGAACTCTGTTAATTTTCGTATAAATAGTTTAATTGAAGTTCAGATCTGATGAAATTATCTGCCATGTCCATAAGTTGAGCAGCATTTATGTACAACAATGTTCAAAAGTTGTAGTTCAAAACTGAAGAAATGGTTGGTTCTACCATGTCTATGTATTTGTGCACAAACTGTTGAGACCGGAAGGTTTCGAACTAGTTCTTAGGCATTTATGTAGAGGAAGCTTTTTTTCGAGCTACATATCTCCAAATTTGCTGTTGGAAACCATACAAATGGTTCTAAAACTGAAATACGGTTCTGTTCTGTTTACATATTTGCTACAGAACATATTGAGATGCACAAGGCTTTCTGATTATTAGTATTTCAAGCTAGCTAAATGTTGCATGTGCATAGGAAAAGTGTGTGTAAGCTCTTTTTATTCGTTGCTGGTGATGTTGCAAGTGTTCATTTGTTGCAGGAAATGGTTGATAAAGCATCAACGATGATCCTGTTTCTGTTGCTTTCGGAGGAACCTCCTACATATGACAAGTATATTGCTGTTTGGAGAACTGGAGAAGTAAGATTTTGAATCCTAGTTTACTTACGGTCTTTGTTCATAACTAATCGTGAAGTCTCATATTATCCAGATGTTTAAGAGGCATATTGTTTGCAGTCATATCACATACTATATAATTCAATACTGAATAAGAGTCTAGGATTGTCGTTCTGCAGTAGCTTTAGCCAAATCAGGAAAATAAAGATCAGTTGGTCTTTAGGTTTAATTTTTTTTCTCTCTGGGGATATCTCATTAAGATGCTCATTTCGTTTCATTTCATTATTTAAAGACACTTTTATGACTCTCTCATCGGCATGTATTTGTCCATCTGTCATTCCTCTCCTCGCCAAGCTCGAAGCTGGGAGGACTTGATTGATTAGAATTTAGAAGAGATGACCTTGGTTTTTGAGGAATTCATAGTTGCTTATCTGCGTAGACATGTAGAGATCTTTGCTCTTTAATTTGCATTTTTCTCTGGGAATTTCTCATTAAGAGAATCATTTATTGCATTCCCTTAATTTACAACTCTATTAGCATGTTCATTTCAATGTTCCATTTCTCTTCCCACCAAGCTAATAAATAACAGCACTTCATTGATTATAGAAGAATGAGCGTTGTGGTCTATAACAAATCACAGTGCTTGGGGCAGGCTTTATTTCCTTCACCTTATTAGATCTAATAGTAATAATCAGAGACATGGTCATTGGTGACGACAAGATTGATGGATGATTACAGAGTTGCATTAGACAATACAACTGGACGATAGCAGCGGATTAAATTTGAATGTTTGATATTTTAAAGTTCTGGTATACTTTTTAAATTTTGGGCTGCATAGACAGGAAAGTCATGTGCACTATACATGAGTGGGTAGAGATGCATATCTTCACTGTCACTGGATAATTACAATAGTAGAGATAAAATGAGAAATGCAGATGTTTAGTATATTAGGTCTGCTCTCTCATAAGGAAGATGCAAGCTGATGGATGTGGTTGTTCACATGTAATGTAGACCTATCTACATTTACTGTTTTGGCATGCAGATATAAGTTAACGTCTAATAAGAAGAGGAAAAGAACGACCAATAAAGACCTAGTAGGATGTATATGAGTACTGAGAATAAGGGCCTCAATGTAAGAGAGGAATAAATAGAGAAATTTACGTCATGCATTGAACCTATGTTTTAAATTCTGGCACCATAATCGATCCGTTCGGACTTCAAGAGTAGTTGGACTGTGGTCCGGTCGTTTTGATCCATAATAAAGCTGCTTCAACATCATAGTCAATTTAAATACACTTTCTTATGTTATATACTACTTAAATTGTAGAGGGAAATAATGAGTTTTATTGGGAAATAATCAAGCCAACATATAGAGGGCATTTCGAAGGATTCTATAATTCAAATATACTTTGTAGAGTAGTAGGGTGTCCTATTTTAATTGAAAACATAATCATTCTGCTGAGAAATATAAGATGTGTTTTGCGAAAACAGTCTTCCTACACAGTTGTAAGCTCAAACCAACGGTACCTGAAATAGATACAAACCATAAAAAATTAGGCTTAGTTGAGTTGGTCTCGGTCCTTACGATAATTTTACCCACTAAGTGACTGTAGTTTGAATTGGCTAGTTGCCTACCAAGATAAAACATCTGTTGAGTCTATAAACTAATACTTGAGAAACTATGTCTGTTACTTCTTTTTAAAAGAAAAAAACGTTTGGTGTTATGCCTTTGCTCATTATTTACATCTAGAGTTCGTGAGCAACCCTTTACTTCTATTCTATAGCTCTTTGCTTCTGAGTTTGTTGAAAGGATCTTGGGAGACGGACAGCATTGAATACTCATGAACTGTAATACGTCAGGGAACTTATTATTCGGCATCTATCACACACAAACGTCTCAATAATGGTCATATTGAACTCTTCCATCATATTTTAACTTGTTACTTGCTACCAAGTATAATTCGTTGAACTACTTTGCACTCAGGAAATGAGCTGGTACATTCAATTCAAAATGTAATTTTCCTTTTTATGCATGAGTACTGAAAGAGGAATTTTATTATGAATTCTTAAAATTAGGTGCAAGTAATTTCCCTTCCCTTTATTCTATTAAAGATAAATTTCACTTATTACTTTTCATCAAAAAGCAATATTACAGTTTACTATTGTGTGACATAAACAACACATTGTCTGTCCTTAGACGAATCTAGTCATAATATTACAATTATACATTGTTTGGTAGTGTGTGTGTATGAATTTGTTTTATTACCTTAGTACGCTCCTACCTCACCACTTTTGCTGGCACAAAACGTGTACTTTCTCCATGATAATAACGCCCAGCGGAATTTTCTAGAAACAAATCTGTGTCTTTAAATCGATTACTCCAACCCTGGCCACAAGAGAGATTGCGAGAGAAACACACTGAAAACAATCAAACACCACCTCATTTCCTCTCCCTTTCTACGGTGAGAAACTGTAAAACCTCACATACCTTGACCTACCCCGAGATCTTAGTAGCATCAGTGTAATCGGTTCTCATAAATTGTTCGACATATAGAGTCGTCCGTCTTTGAACAACACTAGAGCTCCAATTTTGGGAAAGGTATGCGAATTTCTATTTGTGAAATTTGATTCATTTGTTATCAGTTCTCATAAATTGTTCGACATATAGATTTATCCGTCTTTGAACACTACCAATTTTGGGAAACATCTTTGAACAAATGTTCTTGAAGGTTTCTATTTGTGAAACTTGATTCATTTCTAGGAAGCTTAATTCCCAGATCTTAAACCTAACAAACTTTCTTCAAAAGCCATTGGATCCCCATTTTTATGCTAGTTTTTCGTAATTATTGGTGAACTGAGGGTAAAGAAGACCTCCAGTCAAGTCATCATCCAGATCCCTCATTTGTCAACTATATAATGCCTACACATTTTTTTCAAGACATGCAATTTATTTTAGTTGGATTAATGCTATCTAATTCTATCTGCTAAGGAAAGATGTTTCCATTCGCATGCTTATACCAATTGCCAATCGTTACTTGTAGATCTAGTGTGATAAGTTCCCTTAGCTGCCCCTCTCTTTCTTAGTCCTTACCATCCTCTTTTTTTCCTCAATTTCAGGATTGGATCTCTGTTACGGGGCAAGTTCAATTTCTAGTGCAACCACACTCGATCTTCAGGTTCCGTCAGCTCTATCTCTCTCTGGATTGCTTCCTCTTCCTTAATTTAATTTATTAGAATGGAATATTGTTTCTTTTCCCAACACTTACAACTGTGTGTTTGAAGGTTTGTTCCTGCATATGAAATAGTAAAGAGGTGGTTTACGATTTATTTGTATATACAGTGGTTACATTTCTCCACACTGTCGAATTAGGAGGACAATAGATGACATCAAGATCTGTGGCAACATAGTTTGTCTATAAACCATCCACCATGAATCAACAAATTGCCCTGTGATATAGATCTACATCTAGATCATTGGTATTTTGATATACATGTTTTGTGGTACCTGTTGTGCTATATCCTTTTTCGTGCTTGATTACTTAAATAGATGTTTGTGTGTGTGTGGATATGCCCAATGATAATACCAGCAGTCTGGTTTTCCAACTGAGCTGTTATTGAAAGGCAATATAAGATCTACTTTCACATATAGAGTATCATAATGTGTGAATGTATTAATTATAACAAAGATGGCAGGTTCTGT
>JAYMSP010003618.1:0-19094 GCA_036897095.1 Plantago elongata
TATATATATATATATATATATATTACATATTAACCCCAATTAAAAATTAGTTGCTAAAAAAATTCCAACGCAAGAGTTAGAAGGTGGGTCGGACTATAGTGATACGGGTTGATATAAATATAGAAAACCCTAGCTAAAACCTTGGTAGCCATCATATCACATCATGCTGTTTTCTACCTCTAAAACCGTTATAAACCGATGAATCAACCATGAAAGTCCTCGATTCAGCTTGCCATTGATCAATCGTGCTGCTATATCTTCACAAATTTGCATAAAAATCGTATGCAAAAAGGTTAGATATGTTTTAAATGATATTTCTTTGATATTTTTGTGATTTGATTGAGAAATCAGGCAAGATAGCCTCGAATCTACTTAAATTTGAAAAATCAAGTTCAAAAATTTATTGATCTATACTTGTTCCTCTATCTTTTTGTGTTTTATTTGTATACAAAAACTTGTGAAAGTTCAAGTTTTTGTGAAATTCCTGCAACATTATGTATTAAATGTGCAGTATTGTATGTAATTGTGATTTTTTGTGTATTTGTAAATTGTGTATTATTGTATATTAATTGTACGGCTGAATCGTCTTGTGTGGAACTCTCAGTATTTTCCGGACTCCCAGGAGAGTTTCTCTTGTTTGTATTGTTGATGTTGTTGTTTATGTATTCACAAGGTGTAATCGTGCTTGCATAAGGTTCACACGCTGTTTTCATTCAAAATCTGACCACAATAATAAACTCAGATCTGAAAAAACAAGGCATATAACGTTTCTATGTTGTTTTGTATATGTTTCATGCTCTCAAGTAAACTACCCATGTTATATGGAATATGTCCTATATTTTCATTTAAACCTTATTGTTGTTTTGTGCTCTGTTTTTTTGACAACATCATATCGAGTTATATTTATTACCCGTATTTTTCATGTTCCTGCGTATATATATACTATCTTCCCATCAATATGCCCCATGTTTTCAACAACATTCACTATGTTTGCTATCAAATAGTTGCTCAATCCATGTTAAAATATTTTTTGCGGCGTAGTCCATGTTCTCTACTATTTTACCTATGTTATGTGTAATATTCAATGTACTTGCAATGAAATAGTTGTTATGTCATATGAAAATCATATTTGCAGTGTAATCCATGTTCTTTGCTATTTGATCCATATATTTTTGCAGTCTCATTTATGATTATAATGTACTGGTTGCTTTTCTCTGCTGTTTGATCCATGATCTCTGCATTGCACCTCATGATACCATGAAAAGTAGTTGGCATGTAGCAGTAGAGTCTTGTTATGATGCCTAACCCATGTTCTATGACATATGATCGATGTTGGTTACATTCCACCCCATGATACCATGAAATGTAGTTGGCATGTTGTCATATGATCTGTTCTATGTTCTTAATGATTTGTTCTAATGTTGATGTTCTCAATCATATGATTTATGATATCAATGATATGTTCCATGATCTCAATATTATTTTTTATGATCTCATTGAAATGTTCTATTCATAGGGCTTAGAGATAAATTATGAATATGAACTACAAAGAACTTGTGTTAAAAGGATGAACGACACATGAATACTACACGGATATTAAAGGACGAGTACCATCAAAACTTGTTAGCTATCAAAGCTATCATTGATGCATCAACATTTATACAATCCCCCACTCAAAAATCATGCAAAACATTAGAAAGATGTGCTTCAACAGAAGTAAAAAATTCAGATTTTAACAAAATCAAAGGCAACTCTGAAGCCATAATGAGTCAAGGGTAAACTTGAAAGTTCACTAATGAGTTTGGAAACGAACATAGAAATGAACACTTGATATTGTACACTACTTTATGTATTGAAAAACTTAGTTCACTAATTTTCTTTGATAGATAACTGTACATCAAACAGAACATATCAACTTTGCTTATTGTATATTTTTTGGAATAATTGAGTATTTCCATGTAGACAAACATCATACCAATGTTCTCAACTATAATACTCACAATCCGAAAAAAATGTTAACATGATCTCAAGAGATCAAACATCATACCCATGTTCTCAACTATAATACCCATGATCTCAAAAAATATTAAAAAAGGTTCTCAACATAACAACAATTATATCAACATGTTAACCAATGATATCAACATACGAACCCACATAAACATCATACACATATTCTCAAGTATAATACCCATGATCCCATAATGTTAAACAATGTTCTCAAATATATCACAATGATCTCAACATATTAACCCATAATCTTAACATATATTCAAACTTGTACATCAAGTAGATAATCAATTATTCAGTTACATTTACAATTAATATTATGTTTAGTTATATGTTTACAACTATCACTTAGAAAATTACTACATAAACAATCTTCAAAACAATAAAATCTAACTACACAAATTAGTCTCTTCCTTCCTTCCATTGGCACATTTGACATGCCCTCCTTCTCATCTCTACAAATTTTACATCATCTCCTTCAATAATAAAATTTCATTTGACCATCAACCTGAGTCTTCTTTGATGCTATTAAGATAAATTTGTTTGCACGTGACGTAGTTAAAATGGTAGAGAACATGGACTACGCTGCAAGAAAAAATTCACATGGACTAAGAAACCAACATAGTGAATGTTGATAAGAACATGTGATATATTGGTGAGAAGATGGTATAAGAACATGGAAAATACAGTAAAAAAAAAACAGATCTCAATATGATGTTGTAAAAAAGCAGAGCACAAAACGACAATCAGGTTTAAAATGAAAACATAGGATATATTACGGAGAACATGGGTATTATCGTTGAGAACATGAGACACATACGGAAAATTATAGAAACGTTGTATACTTTTTTTTCAAATATGAGTAGAAAGTTAAGAACATATTTTGAATGAAAATAACATTCAATCCATAAGAAGCACGATTACACTTAGTGAATGCAAATAACAAAGACACAAATACCTTGATCAAACCCTAGCCAACACAAAATTGAAGAAAAACACACAAAATCGAAATAAAACGAAAATGAATACAACAAAACAATACTTATAGTGAAGTTTCGAATCAAATTGAGGACAAAACACAACAAGATCGCACACTCGAAGTAGTTTCAAGAAAAACCAGTGGTGATTCGCAGAGATCTTTGGGAAGGAAAGGGTAGAAAGAACAAAAGAGAAGGAAAAAAGAGAAAAGAACGATGGATGAGCTTGCATATTCATAATTCGGTTGTCAAGTCGGGTCTCTTATCCCGGATTCGCGAGAAATTGCTCAAATTTGACATGTTTTATTGTAAATTGCAAAAAGATTTCGTCTCTATGTAAATACCATCTTCAATAAGACTTTATAATTGTAGTTGTGCTGTTTTATATATAAATTATAATTTTTTATCTATTTGTTAATTCTTAATTATTATATATTATTGTATAACTAATTTTTTTGTGTAATACTTTCGTATTTTCGAGACACTCATGAGAGTCTCTCTTTACACATATGAGATGAAGTTTCATTAAACATCTACACTGTGAAGATAAGCTAGATGGACCCTCACAAAACATAGTTTTATCTTATGCTAATTGGACTTACACTATTAATTTATCGATCCGATCACATCAATCCACCGATATTTTATTCATCCACCACGTATGTTATATACAATACTACTCTATCCTTCATCTTCATTTCAACTTTCTTCACACTTGTCAAATTTAAAAAAATTATATATTTATAATTCATAAAATATAAAGTAGTATTTCACTAAATGAATTAGATTGTTATTATTAATTCAATCATCTAATTAATACTATAACATTCAACAATATTTATCTACATTATTACCTTTTAAGAAAAGAAAGTTGAGATTGGACTAAGAAGAGTATAAGTTATAACTTAATCACATAAACTCCAAATTTCTTATCAATCAATCATTTCAATTTGCTGCATATATGCATTATTATAGTACACGATAGCTCCATCATTCTCCATTAAACTTACTAGAAAACATACATTATTACAAACTGAACTTCAACACCATTCATCTTCATTCTTCTTTTCTTGATTGAAAAATGGCCATAAGGTTTTCTCCTTCTCAACTTCCTATTTTCCCTTCACTCAAAGTGTCAACAACAAATAGTACTAGAGTTGTGATGATGTGTGTCAACAATCACATCTCAATTAATCTACAGATGAGATCATATCGCGATCACAAAATCAAGGTATGTACGTTTTTCTCTTTTACAGTAGAGCACAATCCGCACTTGATAGGACTTGAATCCTCATACCGTCATACGTAAAAGAACGTATTCGGAATTCCATAAGTGTATATATATATATATATAGTATTTTGATTGTTGATGAAAGCTGCAGGTGTTTGAAGATGTATCAGCTGGTATTGTTTGTTATAAAGATGAAAATGGAGAGATAACATGTGAAGGATATGATGAGGGTCCTCGTCTCTACCAATCATACACAACTTGTTCCAAATCTGGGTAATTAATCTTAACTTATATAATCTCTTCAATAATCGATTGTTACGATTAAACTGAATTTCGATTTTTCTACGGTCAGTCATTCTTTTAATTGTTTCGTTGGTGTAAATTAAATTAAACTAAGTTAATTTAATCCGTGCAGAAGAGGAGATGAAGAGATCATTGAACTTCTTCAAAGATGTTTGCTTCAAAATCAAGATGATCATTTCAACGCTGCAGATGTAAGGATTGGAGGGTTTAACTCTAATGGTTCCAATCAATTCTACTAGTAATATTAAAATAATACTACTTTTCACCTAATGTGTAATTTCTCACTGCTCAGACTCGTTAATAGGAGTAGTAGATTTATAAACATTTAGCAAGTTACTGTTGTAATTGTAATATTAAGGTCTACTGTTTTGAAACCTCTTAAAAAAAGACATTACATCTGTAAAGAATAAAGATCCTCTAATTAATAGTACTTCTTTAACTAATAGTACTATTTCCTAACGACCAGCATTATTGTGTTAATCTAATGAAGTTTACTTTTAATAAAAAGAACATTATCATCATGTGTATAGCTATGTGATGGATTTATGAAGACAGGGTAAGTACACGTAATGTTGTGTTGGATATGTATACTTAAAATCACATTTTAATGTAGTTAATTGAAGATATTAAGATATTATATTAGGATTTCGAGAATTGATTGTTTAAATCGGACTTTGAATTAGTGAGTAACAAAATAATTCAAATTGATTGTAATTTGTGTCAATCGCCATCTGTAGGGGATGTGAAAGTAAAAATGTTGTAATATGAAAACATACTTGTAATGTAACACCATTTTCAATGTGTTGTGCGATAATGGTGGTCGTGAGCTACGATAATTACTGGTTAAAATCTGTCCAATAAATCATCATGAAAATTATGAATAATACTTTATTTTAAATTTCTTTTACAGATTTAACTAAGAGTTTTTAAAAGTTAAAATAATAAAATTATATCTTTAAAACTTATTTGACGCAGATTCAAATACGAGTAATATTTCAATAATGAAAGTATAGTCGAGAGTGATCTCTATTTGTAGAGGACGAAAAACCATAAAAGTCGATATAATATTTATATTTTAATATTATATTAATTACAATATGTGAAAATTGATCATTCACATTACAATTATTATATATACATAGGAAAACATAACATACAATACGGTGATTTCTTAGTCCAATTATGTATACAATAATATGTACATGGGAAAATATAAAAATTAATGTTAGTTTCATAACTATCAAAAATGAATAATCTATAAAATAAGGATTTGCATTGATATAAGCCTGCCAATGGGCAATTCCAATTCGGCCCGGTCAAAATCCAATGCCTAACCATGCTTAGGAGTTTGATCAGTTTCGGTTTAATTTATTCATCTGGAAACATCAACAACCGGGATTATGGGTAGGGTCGGATCCGATCTCTTTATTGTTTAAAAAAAATATATTGTATTTACTTCTATATCCTAAGTCTTTTCAGAACAGAAGAAAACCCATTATCAACTCATATGCGGCTTCTAGTTATCTATCGGCTTTTCAACAAAGGAAGCCTTTTTCAACTAATCCATGGAAAAAGTAACAAATCTTAAACAAGTATAGAGGTGAAGAGATGGGAAGGGGGAAGAATCGGCAAAGTGAAGATGAGAAAGAGTTGTGAAGGTGAAGAGAAGCCCATGATTAGTCTTTTTTTAGCACTAGGAGTCCCAATATTTTCTCCACAAAATACATCTTAAAAGTAAAACAGTGGTGAATAGGCTCAAATATCCTCATATTTTCACAAAGTTGTAGGAATCATATATTAATGCATAAAAGTAAAAAGTGGTGTATGTGCCCACATACATTACTCTTCAAAAAAATTATAAGCATTTTTTAGAAAGTCCTTAAGTAGAAGATTAAACTTAAGTGAGCCAAAGTATTTTAGAACTCTAGAGGTTTTGAAATTTTAACACTTCATCACTTATTTTACATCAAATTTTATATAACTACAACTAGTGTTCTTTGGTGAAGAAGAAGAAGCACATTTAAAAATTGTTTCTCGTTCCCTCTATCACAAATTTTCGATTTTCAGTTCCGATTTGGGTTTTACATTCTCCAGTGATTAATTATGGTCAGGCCTTTAGTGGTTCAAGTCCATTAACATGCTTAGCATAGACTTTACTAATTATGGTCCATACCATATAATTTGTCAAAGACCTCTTTCTAAATCAAGTTTCATGTGGTCTTAGAAGTTAGATGTATTACGATCTATGACACAAATAAATACCTTGATACCGTTGTTGTCATGACCTCACGACAGTTCAACATGAAATTGCCTCCTTTCGAAACTACTTGGGAATTTAGAATCATTAGACATGATCATCATCATCCTAAGAATAAATACTTTTGTCCTGCACTAGACCCGTAAATCATTAATTTCCGCTTCTATAGAATGCTTACCAAGCTTCAGATAGGGTCTTGCTAGCGTAATAGATAACATTGAAATTATTCTTCTCTTTCTGCCCCAGTGCCGCTCCCATAGTCGGAAGCATCGCTCATGACGTGGAATGGATTTGAACAATCCAATGTTGTTGTTGGTGTGTTTACGAACCTCCCCTCGTTAACACACAAAAGTTACATCCTTTCCCAATAGATTTGAAAGTCGTTGCTCATCTTCGAGAAATCCCTAATAAAATCTCCTATGCAAACCGTTTTGTTCTAAGAATACTTGTAGCTCCGTTCATTGTGGTGGGCGGGGGTAATTTCTCAATCATTTCTAGCTTCGCTTTTCGTGATACCACATGTCCCAAAATTATACCTTACTTGACCATAAACTGACTCTTCTCTCAACTTAATGTTAGTTTGCAATCTATGCATATCTTCGAAACTCTCTCCAACTTCCTCAAACAATCATAAAATGAAATCCCGAACACCGAAAAGTCGTCCATAAAAACTTCAATGAATTCATGTGCCATATCCGAGAAAGTTGATAACATACACATTCGAATGGTAGCTGGTGTATTGCAAAGTCCAGATGGCATCCGTCAATATGCAAAGGTATTACAAAAAAAAAAAAAATAAATAAAAATCAGACATGCATGTATAAAGTGTTGTAACTCAGTGAATCATGTGTTAATATAATAATGTAACTGAACGGGTCATGTGTTAATATAGTGTTATAACGCAAATGGTCTCTAGTTGTAATAAAATTTAGGGAGAGTTCATCTATGTGATGAACTCTATATTTATACGTCTTGTTTAAATTTTGTTTGTTGTACTCGGTAAACAATTGTATTCTTTAATAATTTATGTTTCATTATGTTTCTACAAAATTCAATTAGTTTCTATGTGACGATCTATAAACGTGAAATGATGATCATTTTTTTATTAAATGATATAAATCATACGAAAACCTTACATTTAATGTCAAACATGATAACACTCACTTAAATCATTTATATTTATTAAAGGTAACACATTTATTTTTCACTATATTTTTTCTTTAGTTTCCTGCAACAATCAAAATAAATTTATCTAGAAGTTAAGTATACAGTGTAAGGAATTATTAATAAGACTTCAATACAAATTTAACATGATTGTGTTTTATTATTGATATATAGTATTTGAAAATAGTATGCTTCTCACAATGCCTAAAACCCAAAAACAAAAGAAAGAAAAACTACTAAAGGGGAAAGAATCTAGGGCCAATAATCTATGACCTGAGAAATGTTGCTTCCAGTTAACTTGGAGAACCTGAGAAATCTAGATTGCAGTTAACTTGGAGAAAGAAAAACTAATGAAAGGGAAAGAATCGATTACTAGCTTCAACTATTTCTTTAGAGGGTAAGTTGAAAAATAACAGGGAGGGAAGGGCATTCACGGAAATTCACATAATTGACTGGGAAAGTGATCATAATAGTTTTGGGAGGGTTTCACGTACTCAATTAAATTTGAGTCTATTAGCACATCATTTTTCAATTCTTAATAATTATTTATGGGTCAAAGTTTAGTGATGAAGCTAAAGACTATGGTTTTGCATATCACAACCCAACCCGAATTAAAGTTAAGTCTAAACTCTATAACTCTATATATAGACTCAAATTATTTTATTATTTTTCCAACTGGAGCTACAAGCTGATCATAATGGAATACAAAGAGATTACCTTCACTTAGATCAAAACATAAACTGCCATTTTTTTCTTCAAATGCTTCAACTTGAGTACACGATGTTAGAAAATTCAATTTAGTATATGCCTTATGTATCTCACAACGCCTACAAAGAATGCACCTAGTGACAGTCAGATTTATTTTCGCCATGACATATGAGATAACTATTGCGCAAAATAAATACTTTGATTTTATTAGGCTAAGCCAATTTTCAAATAAATTTTCAATTGCAACTGATATTATTGCTAGAATTTCCAGTACAGTGTTGAACATAAGCATGCTTACTATTTCAGATCAAGTAATACGTAGAACGAACTGAATATGTAACGAATTTAGAAAAATGATACATCCGAATATCATTAATATTAGGACCTGCCAAAGAAATATGAAATATGATATCTTTATCTTAATCCAAAAAATAGAGAATTAATGATATTAGAATCCCAGCCACAAGTAGATTGATCTATAAGGTATCTTCAAGGGAGCCAGTACCAAACAACATTAGGTGTAAAGGGCCGAAGTCCCATATCTCTAGGCAACCAGTGATCTAACCACACATCAATATGGGAATTGGTGTGTAGTAATGGAAATGTAGGTGGTCGGTCTAGGGGTAAAAAATGTGGAGTGGTTTAACCTATCATTGCTTGGTAAATGGGGTTGAGTTTGCTTTCCATTGAAGAGTCTCTTTGGTCTATTGTTTTAAAGTCAAAATATGGTGATTTTACTCAAGTGGTGGAGTCTTGTTTTGGGGTAAAGGTTGGTCTTCATGGTGGAGGGATATTGTCAAATTTGTAGGATGTAGCGACTGGTTTAATCAAATATTGAACCTAAGACCATTGAAGATGCATTAAAGGATCAAGACTGGATCTCTGCAATGCAAGATGAGTTGGATAAATTTGAGAGAAACAAGGCCTGGAAACTATTCCCATTTGTAGATGGAATATCTGTGATTGGAACTAAGTGGGTTTTCAGAAACAAGATGAATGAGTCTGGTGAAATAACTAGAAACAAAGAAAGATTGGTTGCCAAAGGATTTTACCAGACTGAAGGCTTAGACTTTGATGAGTCATATGCCCTAGTTGCAAGATTGGATGCAATCAAACTATTTCTAGCCTTTGCAGCTCATAATGACTTTAAAATTTATCAGATGTTAAAAGTGCATTTCTGAATGGTGAACTTGTTGAGGAAGTCTATGTTGATCAACCATTAGGCTTTGAAGCTTCCTCAGAAAGTAGAATGGTCTATAAGTTACAGAAAGCTCTGTATGGATTTAAATAGGCTCCAAGAGCATGGTATGACACTTTGGCCAAATACCTTCTGAAAAGTGGTTTTAAGAAAGGTGTAGTTGACAAAACATAGTTTACCTTAAATGATGATGGGAACTACTTTTAGTTCAAGTATATGTTGATAACATTATATTTGGATCTAAAGACAAGCAACTTTGTGATGACTTTGCTGATCTCAAGAAGAGAAAATTTGAGATGAGCATGATGAGAGAATTAAATTATTTCCTAGGATTTCAAGTCAAGCAACTCAATGATGGAATAATCATTAGCCAAACAAAGTATGCAAATGATATGCTAAATAAGTTTAATCTGAAGCCTTCTATGAAAAGAATGCCAAGATACCTATGAACATAGGAACCAAAATGACTTATACTGAATCTATTAAGAGTGTTGAAGAACATAAGTATAGGAAGTTGATAGGTTCACTTCTCTACTTTACTGCAAGTAGACCTGATATTCAATATGCAGTTGGTATGTGTGCTAGATTTCAGACAAATCCCATGCAATCACACTACAACATTGCTATGAAAATATTAAGGTATCTCAAAGGTACTGTAGAACATGGACTGTGGTATCCTAAAGAAAGTGGATTGAATATAGTTGGCTACTCAGATGCTGACTATGCTGGATCAATGCTTGATAGGAATAGTACTTCAAGAACTTGTCAGTTTCGGGGCACTAGACTTATCTCATGGTTTAGCAAGAAGAAAAAACCAATTGCTACTTCTACCTTAGAGGCTGAATATATTTCTGCTGATTGTTGTGCTACTCAGATATTATGGATACAACAACAACTCAGAGACTATGGATTCAATGAAGAGAAAACTCCCATATTCTGTGAAAACACAAGTGCTATTGCGATTACTCAGAATCCCAAGTTCCATGTAAGAACTAAGCACATTGATGTTAGACACCATTTCATCAGAGGCCATGTTGAGAAAGGCAATATAGAGATTCTAAAGGTTGGTACTGAAGATCAACTTGTAGATATCTTCACTAAGCCACTCCATGAAAGTAGGTTTTTAACCTTAAGACTCAGTCCTGGGTTAATGGAGTTACCAAAGAATTGAAAAGTTCTAAATCTCTAAGGTCTTGAGTGAGAAAAGAAGAAAAGGAAACAAATATTTGTAACAGGTATTCAGATAACCTGTTTGCAAAAAGAAGAGATGCAAAATATGTTTCTGAGTATAAACACTCATAAAGGTTTGTTGTTTCTGGAACGAGTATCCAGAAAGGCTATAAGGTATACATCTTCTCAGTTCTGAGTAGTGGACTTAGACTTTTGTGTAGTCACATTGTGTGGGGGTACATCAATTCTACGAAAGTACAATTTCTAAGAGTCAAACATGTCTAGGATTCTGTGTTGTTACCATTTTTGTGATAACAAACATAAGACAAGACTAAGTTCTCAGAATGATAAGTCCAAAGACTGTATTTTCTCACACAAGAAAAGTGACTTATGGATATATATTGCCAAAATTCATTAAGTAGACATGGAAATATTTGTTGATTGATATCATTACAAATATATTCAACTACATCCCTTGATGATAAACATTTCATTTCAACGGATGAGATTGATTCTCAGCAAGTAATGCCTGTTGGAAAAACAAACATGACCCACTAAGCATTAAATGCAAAGTAGAAACGTATACCATGTCGATGCAGTGTACATAGTTACACATTCAGTACTTCTATACGTATGTTGTATCTATGTATTATTTACCTGCTATATATAAAGCATTTTGGTAAGAGACAAAAACTTTTACCAAGTTTGAAATTTTATCTTGCATCAAAACAACAAAAACCTTCAAATTTTTCTAGAGAATTCTTTTGCAAATCTCATGTTTCTTGCCTAGTCTTCTGAAAAGATAGACTAATCTTCTCGATCAAATACTAATCTCAAACACTCACTGACCACTATATAAGAGATGGCTCATAAGAAGACTACTTCCAAGAGCACTGTTGCGACTCTCTCCTCTGCTGAAAAGCGAAGCAAGAGAAACTTAGAGGTGTTGAATAAACATCTCTTGGGTAAATTCAATCTAGAGGACTGGACTTCCAGCCTCAAAATGAACTGGGGAGCCCCTATGGATGCTTAGCACTTGATTGCTGCAATACCCTCTTCTCTAGATATGACTTATATTTTGAAGATGCTTGAAAAAGCCAGAACTAAGAAATTCCTCTCTGCTGCTCCAAGCGGCTTGTCATAGATAGATGTTTTGGAGTTCTACAATAGCTCCAAAATCTACACCAAGGTTTATAATGGCGTTGAAGAAACGTACATTAAAACAAAAGTTCAGGGTACTGAAATAGTACTTGACTGTGACAAGTTCTACACAATTTTCTGATTGAAAATTCGTGGCCAGGTTTGAGATCAATACCAAAGATAAGGTTTTGAATGATGCTGTCAAGATCTTGTTTGAAGAGGCCGTGAATGATAAAATTGAAGATTGTCCCTCAACGTTCATACTCGGAGACATTAGGACCAGTCTTCTTTATGAGCACTGGAATGTCTTAGACAACATACTTCACCGTTGCTTCGATGGCAACAAGGGAGGCATTGATCAGATAAGCCCCGAGCGTTGGATGATGATGACCATCCTCCAGAAACAGGTGAATGAGAAGGAACTCCTCTTCAATTGGGGTAAGTTCGCATTCACCAAGTTCATCAATCGGGTCAAAGTATTTGAGCCCAAGATAGCTAAAGGTCGTGCTAATACCAAGGCAAACATGCACTATGGCCTGAAGATATGGTACATTTTGGAGAAATGTGGGATTGTGCTCAGAGAGCACATTGATATCCTTGTGACCAACAATATGTACAAGCATGCATATGAGGAGTCTCTGAAAAGAGCTGCCAAAGGAGAGTTGGTGTGACAAGGAGAAGAAGCCTCTGAGGGAGAAGCTGTTGTGGTCCACATTGCAAAGAAACCAAGGACCAAGAAGCAGAGAACTACAAGGAAACAACTTGCAAAAGTTGTCATATCAGAAACCTAACCCTCAGGAAGGGTGGAGGAGGTTGAAGCCTCTCAACCAAGTCCTGTCCAGAGAGACCCCATCTCTGAGAGAAGAACATGCAGCTTAGGCAAAATGCCAGAGCTCTCCGTGCAAGACCATAATGCAATCAATGAGTCTATCCCAAGTTATGACAGTGATGACTATAATGATAATGTTTCTCTTCTAGAAACACTTAAGAGATGGAGTTATCACTCACCAACTAGAAGTCAAAGGTTTGGTGGAAAGTGATCGGATGTTGGAGGATACTGACATTGCATCCACATTCCAAATGCCAACGAACACTCGTTCTGAAGAAATTCCTGCACCTGAGCAGGTTCCTCAAATTGAGACAGGGACTCAGGTTGAACACAATGAGGAAAGGTTCGATGTACCAGAAACTTCATTCCATGAAATGGAAGCCCAATTGCCTGAAGATAACCATGTAACAAGAGTAGTCTATATCTAACTTGTGAAGCATTTTAATAAATGTTAGCTTGTTACTCATAAAATTCATTTGTTATAGGCTTTCACGGAGACAAAATTTCAGGGGGAAGATTATTTGCCTGACCCTTTGAATGAAGTAGAGATTTCCTCAACATGTGCACATAAAGAATAAGAGCCCGTGAAGTAGGTAGTCAATAGTCTCTGAAATTAAACAATTTGGTCTTAATAAATTCTTATGTGTATGCTAAACTTCATATTTGTCTCCGTACAAGTTCCAATTGAGGAAGATAATGAAGTGGTAGAAATGCCACAAGAACAAGTGATTCCTAAGGTTGAAAAACCTTTAGAAGGGGTAGTTTCTGAGCCTTCTATTGAGAAGGTATGCAAAATAAGAATCAACACTTTCTGTGAAAAACTTGTTAACTTCATTACTTAATCAAATGCTTTGATTTTTTCTTTTAGGCTCTATCTGAAGAAAAGGTAGGTGGGGATACAGTTGTGACCTCCCCATCACCAATGGAATGGACAATACCGAAAAGGCAAAGTCACCAGAAAAGGTTCCAGAGACCCCCCCAGGTTTCTGAGAGAAATGATTCTGAGCAACCTAACGTGGAAGTAAGTGAAATACTCAGAAAATCATATCTCTTCAAAGCCCTTTTTGATAAACATTTCTAACACTGCATTTTTATTTTAATTCTCAAGCTCAAGCAGAAAGAAACGTTGTTAATGGAACATCTTCTCCTCACAACTCAATATCTGAAGTACCGATTGCTCCAAAAGTTCAAGCCAACGAGCCTAGTGTGTCTACACATGTATGCTCATAAAGCTTGTTACTTCACTTTACTCAGATATCTACAGACAGTTTGAACAAAACTAATTTGTACTCTTTCTTTCAGGCTCAAGTTGAAGTTCCAGTAATTGATGTGGAATCACCACTCAATTTACTTGAGTTATTCCAGATAGTCACTCTCAAGAAGCATCTCAAGCGCTTCAGAATTTGGCAAAAGCTCAATAAGGCTAATCTTTCAAAAATTGCCAGAGTGATTGATCATAAAGAGCGGAGAGCACATGCATTTGATCTGGAAAACTACATATATGCATTGTTCCCTATAGAGAATTACTCACACTATTCTATGATGCATGAAGACTTCTTGACAGAAGTGGCACGGAAACTCGTAGCAGCTTTTCAAGCTGGTGATGAACATACCAAGAAGCAGATGGTCTTTGATCCTGCGTTGCACAAGTCACTACGTGTCTATCCCTCAGGGCAAGAGGAAGTTAATGGCAACATGGTCACTTTGCCAGATGTGATCAACTTGGTATCTGAAGATGAGGAAGAGATCGATGAGAACGACTTCTAGGATCCTCCTTAGAACATCACAAGGATGGTAATGATAAGAAAGATGATAATGATGATGATGATAGTCCAACACCAGGGACTGGTGGCATAGCACAAGGAAAGATTGGCACTGGAGAACAAGAAACTGCTCCAACCAACACTCATAAAACACCACCATCATCACCAAAGAATCAACCACCTTCTACAACCCAACAAGCCTTACTGGAACAAGTTCAGCAGGCTACTCAACTAGCTGAAGATATTCAAGTTGCTAAACTCGGGGATGCAAGGCTCAAAAAGTTGTTGGAGACGAAAACAAGACTCTCTCTGGAGTGCCAATCCCAGATTGAAGAGAAGCGAGCTCGGATACTGAGATTCGAGGTAGAGAATGCCAAGGAAAGGGAACTCCTTGAAGAAAAATTGAAACTGAAATGAGACATCGAAGTCACGGCTGCAGAGCTAGATGCTCTGGTGTCTGAAGATGATGATGAGCACGATGCTAAGGCTGCATCTCAGAAAGCTGCATCTAAGTAACAGGTTCCTTCGACTGCTCAAAAAGGCAAGGGTAAAATGGTTTTCAGCTTGGATGATTATGATGAAGACTACATCGAGAGTGAAGAAGAAGAAGACCCAAACTGCATGGCACCAGAAATTGAAGCTATGCACACATCCCACCCGAAGAGGGAATTGCTAGCTCCAAATATCTTTTCCTGCCCTGTCACTACTATCAGAGATGCTGAGTATATGGGAAGAAGCTCAGTATATGCCAAACTATGCCAGGAACTGTTAGCACAAGATGTTGATGTGCTTGAAACAATGCCAACAGGG
This sequence comes from Plantago elongata, assembly GCA_036897095.1. Classification (NCBI taxonomy): domain Eukaryota; kingdom Viridiplantae; phylum Streptophyta; class Magnoliopsida; order Lamiales; family Plantaginaceae; genus Plantago; species Plantago elongata. Next base: position 15,561 of record JAYMSP010003618.1, read on the forward strand.
CACTAGAAGAGCCACATCAATAGCATTAACCCAGAAAGATCTATGAATGATCAGGGATGAGGAATGCAACAATGCCAACAGGGCACTAGAAGAGGCTTATTTTGCTACTCACAAAGCAGTAGCCATCTTCAAACCCTTAGAAGAGCAGAATCAAAAGGAGGCGCTACTCCTAAAGGAAAACAAAGAGCTTAAGACAAAACTTCAACATCTTGTTCATGTGCAGAACAATATGCAGAGGAACTTTGAGTCTCTCTCAGACTCTTTTGCCAGTTTGACTCAGTCATACATGACTATGGGGGAAGAATTAACAGCGCCCCAGAGAGGTCATGGCAGAAAGAGAAAACAATCTATGCCCTCCACAAGTCAAGCTACTGCACAGGACAAAGCTCCAGAACTCGAGGTTGCTGAAGAACCAAGAGTTACAACAAGATCAAGGCTAAAGAGTATAATAACTAGGGGTTCCAAAACCCTTGTTACAAACTGAAGGACATAAGCCTTATGAACAATAAGAAGAAAAGGAAGAAGGAGAGTTCCAAGGTCATGAAACCTGTAAGTCTCTAGTTATAAACTTTACTAATGAGGATGATGAGACTGATACAGATGAGCATCCACTTCCGAAGAGAAGGAAAGTGGGTAGCCTTCTTGAACCTTCACTGAAAGTAAGGCCAATAACTGATGGAACTCCTTCTGAAAACACCAAGTTTATTCCAGGTGGATCCTCCAGCACAATTCCCATGAAACAAGAAGAACTTTCTCTGGAGAAAGGATTGAATAGAAAGAGGCGCAGGGATTTGAAGTTTGGTAGACTTCAAGAGGAACAACAAGAAAGACCAGCTGCTACCCAGATTGAGTATGTCAAAACTGATGACAGCCAATCAGCCTACAGATGCATTCATCTCCAGAATGAATATTGCATCCTTGAGCTAAAGCACTTGTTGCTAAACAAGAAGTTTCCAACTCTAATTTTTTATCAAATGATGGTATGGAGAACCAACAAGCCAATATTGCTAAATTATGAGCATGCTAAGGCATGGCTTGATTTTGAGGTTCAAAAGAGGACTGGGACTATGTAAAAGCCATTTGACTTTATTTGTCCTTATCCAAAGCCTGAAGATGTTCACAAAGTTCAGAAACTGGATGGTACCTATAGCAAGAAGAACAAGTTAGGTGTCAAAGCCTATTAATCCTTCTATATGAATGTTGAAGAATATATGGATGACATTGCATATCTGGAGATCATCTATCAACATCATGTGTTATCTCAGCTTAAGGTTGACCATGCATGGGAATGGGGAAAATATTACTGGGCAAGCTCTTTATTCAGAAAAATAACGACCCTGCCAAGACTTATAAGGACATTTGTGAATTAGCCAGGAAGATAGAGTTTTCTGTCAGAAAGCTTCTTTATGAATATGTTGAAGACTCAGGAAGGTTGATAACCAGATCCAGTGATCCAAAATGGTGCTGAAGAACTTGAGTTTTCTGAACCTAAGTTATTTTTGAAGACTTGAAGACTAGTATGTTAGGATGTTCTACTTGGAGCTTGGATACTCCTATTGTCCTAATTTACTTAGTAGTTTTTGTAATTCTGCCCACTGTATTTCTTTGTAATACATTTGTAAAAGTTATCTTATGCTCTGTAATAGTTCTTTCTGAAGATCATACTATCAGAAACCATTTATAAGAAGATAACTTGCCAGCAAAGATCACTTCTTGTGATTTGGTTGATGTTTACTTAAGGCACTTAATTTAACTGATTAAATATTGTTTGAAATTATTAAGTGGTGGATTGATTTCACTTCCATGTTTTGTAATAGGACTTTAAGATAGTCATGGATGATTGATCAAAAAGGGGGAAATTTTTTAGGAATATCTGTTAGTATTTTTTGATCAATTACCATATGACTTATCCTTAGTACAGAAAGGTGACTAGTACTCTTGGTTCACTTGAACATGTATAAGAGGAAATCACTTAGTATGTTAGTCTAGTTAAACTTGTAATAGGATTATTAGGTCTCTGAATGTAATTTTATATTTCGAAGAAGGCCAATGAGAAGGATATGTACAAGTTTATGAAAACATAAGGTTTAGTCTCCTCAGATAGACTATGATCAGAAAGCATATTGTATAGTGAAAATATTGCATATATCAAGTCTCTGAACATATGACATCATCGAGTAAAGGAGCATGCTAGCCTTCAGAAAGGCTCATGTGTCCGTTGAGACTACAAGACAAGAAATAGTACTGTGCATTAATTACACCGGCTGAAAAGTCGATCAATGCATAGTCCTCTCTGAAAAATGAGATAGAGACTTCTGAGTACACATTTCGAGATATGAATTGATTGAATTTGAGAAGGCCTAACGGATACTATTCAAACAAATCTCAAATTCATCTATAAATATCACCACTTAGAAGCTGAGAAATACACACACGAAATACGCTCATATCAACTATCAAGTAAGTATTCTCTCAGGCATTCATACTACCATTCTCCAAGGTTACTGTTACGACTAACAAGCTCGAAGAATCACTAATAGTTCTAAGTGTCCTGAACTTATAACAAGAGATTATTATTCGTGAAAGAGTTGAACTTTCGGATATCCTTCCTGAAGCTCATTCTCCAGAACGGATACCAATTACTTGGGTTAGTAAGGAGAACCTACCATATACTGAATAAGTATATCAAGTAGTGTAATATCTTCAAGTTCTCTGAAAACATAACTGAAAAGTTATAAGAGAAGCTTACCTGAGAATCAACATATAACCAACACAATCAAGGCGTGGAGTACATGGTTCGGGAAATCAAGGAAAATTTCCAAGGTTATCTTAAGTACAGGAAGTACTTGGCTCCAGGAGCAAGGGAAAAACTCAGGCGGAACATTTGGTTGGGAACCATTTGTTTGTAAGGATCTTAGAATAGGATATATTTGTAAGGTGAACTCAATTATCTGATCTAGTGAATTCCATGTCGCAGAAAGGCCGAGTGGATTAGTTGGAGGATTACGCCACCTCCAAATACCACTATAAACTGCTATGTTATTTACTTTATTATATTTATATTCCAGCATCACACACACACACACACACACACACATTATTACTGCATAACACAATCAAGTTTATATATCGCTTAAGTCTTTCGCTCTCTAAATCTAAGTATAAAAAACCCTCCAGTTTCTGAGAAAGACTGTTTATCGACAAAAGTTTGAAAAGACTATTCACCCCCCCCCCCCCCTGGTGGTCCAAAAAAAGAAAAAGGAAAAGACTAGAGGGGGGGGGGGGGGGTGAATAGTCTTTCAAACATTCATCGATAAACAATCTTTCTCAAAAACCTGGGGGTTTCTTATACTTAGATTCAGAGAGTGGAAGACTTTAAGTGATTGATAAATGTAAATGTTCTTTGCACTAATAATGTGTGTATTTGTGATGTTGGAATGTAAATATAATAAGTAAATAACACAACAACTTATAGTGGTATCTGGAGGTGGCGTAATCCTCCAACTGATTCACTTCGGCCTTTCTGAGACCTGG
>JAYMSP010003619.1:0-19094 GCA_036897095.1 Plantago elongata
TGTCTTCTTCTTGGTATAAATTCACATGACAGTTCGGCATGGATGAAATCTCCTCGAACTTGTGTTTGCACATTTTCTTCCTCATGACACCAATTTGACCACCCATGCTTAGGACAACCCCAATAAAACCTTCCCTCATATGGGTTAGACTTTTAAACGGATAGAACCGTTCGCTTAGTACAATTTGAATTCTTACAAATCGGACGAATAACACCACTCGATGAATGCATAACTTAACTAGACAATATAAACTGTAAAAATCTGAAATAAGAGGCCAACATGGATTGTTTTTTGTGTTAAAATAGCACCAATTCTCTCCAACAATATTTCCAACGGCTAGTTTTTAAAAAATAACGGTAACTACATAATTACGGGTAAGTACCGGATAAACCAAATCAATTACATCCAGGTCCTGATGTGATCCTCACGTGGCAGTAGTAAACTTAAGGCTGTTTGGCAAAATGCAAAAGCTGAAATTCAAACAGGGGCAGAAATGACTTTTCGGGGCTTAAGTTCGCTGAAAGTCAAATTTGTGGACCTGAATGTAATTGATTTTTATCGACTAGGACTTCCATGTAATTGTTGATCTGGGTGGTAGCCATCTGTAATTAACGAATCGAACATGGGTGGTAGATGTAATTTGCCCTTACAAATTTAAAATGCAATTGCTTCATTGTTTCTTACCATCTTAGCCTTTCAATATTTTTTTTGTTATAACCATATAACTTTGCGTTGTATTAATTTTATGATTTTTCTAAAAATTTGTAACGCTTCAATTTAAAAAATAAAAATTTAACGTCTAAATACTCCTATAAATATTATAGTAATATGTTAATTATGTAATACAATATAATTTATTTGATAACGGGTGGACAATGGCCCATTAAAGTTCATTTTCCCACAATCTTGTCATCAACTCGTCACATGACGTTTTGCACCGTGACTAAGTATAGTCTTAAAGAAAGTATATTTTTTCCCACAATCTTATCATCAACTCGTCACATGACGTTTTGCTCCGCGACTAAGTATAGTCTTAAACAAAGTATATTTTGGGTTCGCTAACCAACACTTGAGATCCAACATGTTTATGAGGTCAAGCTCGACTTGTTAATGAGTTGTGGATTGATTTATATTTTGATGACTATCCGTGGAGTTTATAAAGAACAAATTTTAGGCAATAATATAGTAATAAATCTTTTTTTTCATCGTAAATAGAGAGGGAATACCCATATTATTGTCAAAATTAAAAAATTATAATATTAAAAAAAATCATATACATACGCTGATATATACCACACTAAACTAGTACAATGATATTCATTCTAATACGCAGTGTATTTACGAAAATGTAAGAGACTAGTTGATCATACAATATCATTAACTTGAGAGCAACTTGTAACTTGTTACTTATTTTTATGAAATAATTTAACTGATATTGATTATACAATATCATATAATATATTTAACTAAAGACTCTGCATGTATAATGTTCGTACGTAAATATGTAATGTAGACCTAGTGATTCCGAACAGTAAGTTTTATGAAATAGTTAATGGCGGAAGATTAGAATTGGACTGGGAGTAAATATGCAATATAGTGCGTTAAACCTGGGTTGCGTAAAACTTGAGTTGAGGTAGAGTCGAAAGTCAGAGGCTGAAGAAGAAGAATTCTCCGCTTCTTTTATTTTGAATTCTCAGACCGTTTTATTCATTTCTTTTTGTTTTCAAAATTCTCCTCTCTATCAAAAATACACACTGTTCTCACTATCTCTCTTCCTGTTCAAATTTCACATTTTGGTTTGGTCATAGATCCTTCTCTTCAATATTTCTGAGGTAATATTCATCGACATTATTCTGCTGCACGATCTGCAGATGCGCTTTCAACCGATTGGGACTTGTTTCAACGTTCTTACTGCCCGATTCAATTTCCTTCAGCTCAGTTCTGTAAGTTCTTCCTCACGCATTTTGTATATTACCACTATTTGTTTTCTTATCCCGATTTTGTAACTTTCTGTTTTGGGGATATTTTTTTTCTTCATTTTAACCCTAATTGTCATCAAGCTTTTCACGATTTTCCTATTTTTAATTTATTGGGTCTTAGGATGGATTTATTGTCAATTAGCTCTCGGTACTATTTCAATCATACATATGCTCTTGGAAGAATTTTTGTAATGATATATTTTCGTTTAGGACTAATTTATAAGAGTTTAAGAATTTTAGTGGTTTATCATTTTGTGTAATTCTCTTCAGATGAAGAATTTATCTAGATACATACCTAGGTTATGTTGTTCATCAAAATGTCTATATTCTCAACCTTGGTGTTTTTTTCGAATTACAAGATAACCATTTCATTAAATAGATATACGTTTTGGTTAATGACACGAATGATTTTATTGATAACTTAGGCTTGTCTCTCTCAGGAGACGTTGTGTATCATTTTGGGCAATTGCTGGACATCCTATTTCAAGTTACATGACAATATGAGAGAATTGTTTCCTTTCAAATAATTCTCTTGCTATTGTTACCTTAATTTTTGGGTTTACTAATTTGGCTTGTTCCGGATAATAATTTGTAAGTTGTGATGAGACTGATGTCACTGAACATGGAGGCGCATTCGCATGCTGCTTGAGATTTGATATCTCGTTACCCCATAAGTTAACTTATTGTATTAGTTATTGAAAGATGTGTTCAATGTATGGGTTTCTTTGGATAGACAACTAAGCATTTTTATTTATCGTAGTGGGATTTTACATTTCGACACAATATATAGATTCCTTAAAATCACCGCTACAATTTTGTTTGAAAAATTGAAATTTAAGAAACGAAAAAGTTGTGGCATTTGAAATTTGAAAATTTTCATTTTCCCTCGCGGAGGTAGTCCACCAACCCCGAGCGTTCCTGTTTAAATTTCAAATCCAAAGAGTAGATAGATAGTTGTGTGGTTTTTAAATACCGCTTCATCGCTCAAAATTCAAATAGGTCTCGCCGTAGAAGTTCACTCAATAGTTAATTCAAGAGATTTTGTTATGTGCAAAAGGATTTCTTCAAATCTCTGAAATCATCGGTTATGTTTTTCTTTCGAAAGATGCAAAGTTTCACATTGAGGTCTGTTGAATTTCAATCCTTTTATTTTTTTTGTAGATCTACATTCAGCATATGCCTAATTACTTTTCTCTTGTCTGATTTACTTCATCCAGGACTGGAAAAGTACCCACCTCATCATTGGGTAACATATAATGATTTGTGGAGGACATTCAGGATTATATTGCCAGCGCGTGGGAATTGGCATTAACAATCTTGCCTGTTTGATAAGCAATTATGGAAAGTGATAGGTTAAGGAACACCCATTCAGAAGTTGGAAGAGACAGTCAACAACGGGCACGGAATTTACATGGGTAAGATTTTAAATGCCATAGACAGCTGAAAACTTTTAAACTCCGGTAGGGGTTACACTTTGAGGAATAGAACTTTCCACCTTATCGTAATTGAGTCTTGGCTGTAAACTCTGGTAGCTTTTACGGATAAGATTTAGATTTCAGGAGGTTTTTACTAGTTGAAAATATATCCTTGTCGTTTTCTGAACTTTCCCTTTTTATTTTAGTGAGATTTTGATTGAAAAACTGAAGTGATGTTTTGATCGGAATCAATGGAAATGTCTGCCTTTTTTTTATTTTTTTATTTTGAGTACAACACACTCATGCTACAAGAATGATTGACATTTCATCCTTCTTTATTTATTTAGGAGGACAAGTGGCCCCACAAGGCGTTCCACAAAAGGTCAATGGACTGCGGATGAGGTTATTTGGAATCTTTCTCAAGGGATAATTATATCTGTTTTTCATGAATTTTTTTTATCTGTGGTTTATGATTTAGTTTTCAACATACTAGTTGTTGCTCCATGGAGCACTTTGGTTTTGAAGTTGAATGCGGTAGATGTGTATTATACTGTACTTGCCTGTTATCTGTCCATGGAACTTTTTGGTTAACTCTACATCATGCATGATGTCAACAAGCAACCTATCTGATTATCTGTCTTGCTCATAATCTATTCCAACGTAATGCTGGATGAAGTTTGTTCATGTATGATTAGCACCCAATTGATTTTGCTTGTTCCATGTTGAATTATTTATTATTTATCACTTTTGCCGTTTCAATTTTTTAAATATTATTTATCACTTCACTTCCAACAATTCCTGAATTCCATTATTGTGGAGTAAAGGCAATGAAGATGGTTATTTGATTTCACTAACCACTTTGGTTTTCAAGAAGAATGACAGGGTGCTCTGTTTTCTGAAGGAGAAAACCAGTTGAATTCAAAATATATTGGAGGAATGTAGGACTTGATCTCATAAGATATATTTTAAAATATATTTTGTAGTGTGATACCCTTTCATAAGATCTCAAGTAAGTAGGACTTGATCCTCCAACTTAACCTCAGCTATTAGTTAAGATAGCTAAGGTTAAGGAGGACCCAGGTTGTGTTATGAAACGCTAGGCAATCCCTCCAGCCCAACATATGGTAAAAGTTCAATTTCATGTGATTAGTTCTTTCAATCTATCAGTTGCACCAACTTGTTGTTGGCTAAGTGGTAAGAGGCTTGAGTTCACTTAAGCAATGCCTCGAGGTCGAGCGTTGTGGATTCCGCTGGGAGAGCACCTAAAAAAGTGCTCGACTGGATTAGTCACATGTAGCGGATACCAGTGAGAAATACAAAAGAAAAACGAAAAACTCAGTTGCAGGGCGATACAGTGGATTAGTTTGAGTGTCTTACTTAGCTTCTCTGTTTTTGTTTCTACTCAAATTTACGGACTTTGCATTCGTCATGTGAAATTGGGGCAATAATTTGTAAGAAGGATTCACACATTATTCTATTCTTACAGGATGAAATATTACGCATGGCTGTTCAAAGGTTCAAAGGGAAGAATTGGAAAAAGATAGGTATGTTATTCTGTAATACATGTCACCCTTGTGTTAGAAGTTAAAACATATTCTTTTCTGATTGAAAGGTGCTTCGACCATCTCTGGTTTCCGTTGATAATTCTTGCTATATTTCCCTTTAATATAGTGTGTTCTATTTTATTAATATGGATAAATGATCTCCTCATGAGGCACATCTTTTTGACATTTTTGCAAGGAAGACGGTTAGAGACCCTTTAATTCTTCTTGAGGTTTATTGTTATCGATGGGTGTCCTGGGGGAGGGGGTGTTCAGATTTGTGAAGAAACACTATAAATTATTGTGGGCTGCTGGATTTTGTGATGCCTGTAATAAGGTTTCACAGTTTAACATAAGTCAAGTAAGTGTATGCCTGGCAAACTGAAATGATGCATGGGTAATGTATGCATTTCTATTAGGTGGTGGTGTTGGCAGATATGACAAGATTGTGACCATTAGACCAATAGGAATTCTGGAGGATTATTTGACACAGTGGTTCAATATCAATGAAATCAAGTTAGCTGATTTTTTTTTTTGAGACTCGAACCCCCGACCTATTGGTTGGAGGTGAAACGTCTTACCAACTGAGATGCACTTTGTTGTCATCAAGTTAGCTGATTGTAGAACACTAAAACCCTTTTTTCTATGATGTGGAGGGAATATTGTATTTTGTGTTTGTTGTCATTTAAATCGACAGTCAATGTAGCTATGAGTCTGTTGTGAATAATATTTAAACCCTGTGTTGTTGTATTATAACAGCGGAGTGTTTCAAGGATAGAACAGATGTACAATGCCTACACAGATGGCAGAAGGTTCTCAATCCAGATCTTGTTAAAGGTCCATGGTCAAAGGAGGTTTGGCGTTTCTCAATACTTCTGTGAATTTGTTGGCTATTAGTCTAAGTTAAAATCACTCTCCATTTTCATTTCTGACATTATCAGAACTAATCTTACTTATCTACTGGAAATTAGGAGGATGAAATAATAATTGAGATGGTGAACAAGTATGGGCCGAAAAAGTGGTCCACAATTGCACAGCACCTTCCTGGACGTATAGGGAAACAATGTCGGGAAAGGTAAGCTTAAGAAGTTCTCTTGATTCATGCAGCTGTGTCCTTGATAGTGATATCTAGCTTCCATTTTTATGGATTTGTGTTTTATCTCTCCGGACGATTTTAGGCACTGGAGTTACATATGAACTCTTACACTAAATACCGTTGGAGTACACCCTATCAGACACTTGAAGCTTTTATGTCTAAACTATTGTATCTGTGGTTGTTTTACTGATTTGATGTTCTTCACAATGAAGGTGGCACAATCATCTTAATCCTAACATAAACAAAGAAGCTTGGACACAAGATGAGGAATTGGCTTTAATTCGTGCCCATCAAGTTTATGGGAACAAATGGGCAGAGTTAACTAAGTACTTGCCTGGGAGGTATAGATTAAGTCTTAAAAATTTCTTTTAACTACACAAATATTAATGTATCAATCTGCCTCATGCTGTTCTCTGGACCATTTTAACATGACTGATTTGTATTTGTATGTTTCCAGAACTGACAATGCCATAAAAAATCATTGGAACTCTTCTGTCAAGAAGAAACTGGATATGTATTTGGCCTCGGGCTTACTTTCACAGTACCAAGGTCCTCTTGTCAGCCACAATAATCACTCAGTAGCATCTTCTTCTTCAAAGGCCCAGCAAAGCAGTGAAGACGATAGCACTATTAAGGAGAAAACAGAAGTGGAGGAAGCTTCTGAATGCAGTCAACCTCCAGCCATTGCCAGTATAGCTCAATCTACAGACAACGAGATCAGTAGAGCTCTACATCCCAGTGACTACAGAGCAACTGAAGAATCAAGTTCATTTCCATGCTCTGAAGATTATCATCCTCCATTGCCACAGGACACATTCTGTATGCCGGAAACGAGCCAAAAGTATATTGAACATGATCTATCTGTAGATTGGGGGAATTTTGCTGTAAACCATTGGCAACCTAACTCAAATGAGCTACCTGAGATGACTTTGCTTGAACTTGGTCAAGAATCAGACCTGTTTATGCCATCTTTAAATGGCATGGAAAATCATGAAATAGTTCCCATTCAGCCAGAGAGTTCGATGGAATTAGTAGCTCCTTCCATGATAAATGTTGGGGGTATGGAGGCCCCTTATCCTGTGGAGAATTCTGGTTGCACTGTGGTATATCCAGGAACTGGCCATGATGGATGTTTCCCTTCAAGTAGTCAAATTAATGGACCTGCAGATATGTTATTTCATCCAAATTATCAGATGCCTGAGGATGGAAATTCACTCCCAGAATGTTCTTATATGGCATCTGATGATTGTCAACTGATATTCAGTGAAATTCCTAATCAGAGTAACTATTCTTCACATCATAATGCCGAGCATGTTTCTGATCCATCATCAGCAGCACACAATTCCTTGATATCGGATTGTATTGCCTGTGAGAACAACTCCAGTGAGGCAAATATAATGCCAATGCAGCTAGTCCCTGCAAATGATTTTGTCTTGGTGCAGCCAAATGATTCTCATTGCAGTCCGTCCGGGGGGAAGGATTCAGTTGGAACAGAGGAAAAGGAGTCAGGTGTATTATTTTATGAACCTCCTCGTTTCCCAAGCTTAGATATTCCGTTCTTTAGTTGCGATCTAATACAATCCGGCAGTGATCTGCATCAAGATTACAGCCCACTCGGCATTCGTCAACTAATGAACTACTCTGGGACACCATTTAAACTGTGGGATTCACCATCTAGAGATGACAGCCCTGATGCTGTCCTGAGAAGCGCGGCAAAAACTTTTACAGCCACTCCATCAATACTGAAGAAAAGACACCGTGATATGGTGTCTCCCTTGTCTGAAAGGAGAGGTGAAAAGAAGCAAGAGTCCTCCACCAGTCTAATGAATAACTTCCAGTTAGAGGCTATGTTTGATGAATGTCTAGACCCACAAGAGTGTATTCTATCATCAGTTTCGAAAGCCAACAGAACCATTGAGGAGACTTGTGATAAAGAGAATGTGGCACCGGTACTGACAATAGGTGTGTTTGATGAAAGCATTATGAGCTCAGGTATTAGAATGTCAGAGAAAGAAGCCAGTGGCAGTGAATGCCCTAACCAGCTAAATGAACAGACTGCTGTTTCAGTGGATGTTAAAACTGATGGAGGAGGAAATGATGAAACAGAAATGGTAAGTAGTTTATGTATTGAGTTTCCTTGTACAGAGGAATTCTAATCTAGATTGTATTTGGTCTTTAGCTTTGTCAGTTTTCTATATGTTTACTATGTTGCTCTGTCAGTCAAAAGATAATAAGATTTAGTGTTTTTTTTGTTTGATACTCCCTCTGTTCCAAAGAATTCTTGTTATTTTGAATTTGAACAGTCAAACTTCAACAACAAATTACTCTTAAACTATAATATGAAATAATTTAGTAAAATTATATAATGAAAGTTTAATTATTAAAATTAAATTATATAATTTTATTAAATTATTTACTATTATTGTTAAGAGTAATTTGTGATCAAAGTCGAAGACAGTTGACTGCAAAATAGTGAAATGTAAAGAAATCTTTCGAACAGAGGGAGTATATCAAGACTGTCAGAAAGATGAGAAATATCAAGATTTCATCATCTTCCCAAGTTTTTCATATTGTTGAGGTTTCTATAGTTGATCATACCCAACTGTTCTCTTTATGCCAGGAAAAGGAGTTCTCAGGAATTCTCGTGGAACATGATATGAATGACATGCTATTCTTCTCTCCTGATCATTTTGGACTTAAGAGTGATCGAACAATTGGTCTGAGTGCTAGAGCCCTAGGAAATCGTTATGCAAGAAGATTAGATGCTCTATCAAAACATGGGACAATTATATCGTCATCTGAGACTGTTTCTGTTCTTTGTTCTCCTCGACTGCCTACTAAGAAGGATGGTGCTAATTTGGTCATAACTGCATCTCTACAGTCACCAAGTCCTAAGGATAAGAAAGCTGAAACTTCCTGCACCAGTTTAGCATTTGAAAATAGTAGTGTGTAAGTACAACTTCATCCAATTCTATTCCTGGTATTAGTTAAGATTGCTGCCAGCTGGAACTAGTCATTATTTCTGTAGTTGCAATGATATTTTTCCCCTTCATATTTGTTTACAGATTTGTTGAAACACCTTTTAAGAGGAGTATAGAATCTCCTTCAGCGTGGAAATCTCCTTGGTTATTTAACGGTTTTGTGCCAGGGCCCAGAGTAGACACAGAGATAACAGTTGAGGTCTGAGAAAATCCATGAGCTTACCTTTTTTAGTTATTTTCTTTTGTTGCATCTTATCTCATAGCTGGAGGTTTTGTAGGACATTGGCTATAGTTACGATGCGATTGGATTGATGAAGCAATTAGGAGAGCAGAGCGCTGGTGCACTTGCTGTTGCCCAGGAGGTTCTTGGCAATGAAACTCCAGAATCAGTAATGAAGGAGAAATCGTTGAACAAGGAGGCAGAAAAGAAGAATGGTCAGAGCAACTCAGATGTTCAGGCTCCCAACTTGATGGTATGATGATCATACAGTAATGCCATTAATTGCTTTGATTAATTGAAACAGTTCATCACTCTTCATTATAGGCTTTTCATATGTTTTACAGAGTTGGTGCTATTTTCCTTTATATGACCAACATGTTTGCTACTGCTAAGTTCTACTGAGCTTCATATTAGGAAAAAATTTTCTCCTGTTCTAATTTATTTACATTAGCAGGAGCCCTGAGTTTGCTTGCAACTGCAAATTTAACCAAACAGTTTTCTCATTGTGATCAAGGACTGGCTTCGCATATTTTGTGCCCTTCGATTGGTGGTTGATTACTAATAGTGACTCTTTAATATTATTGCAGACGGAGAGGCGCACCCTTGATTTTAGTGAGTGTGCAACACCAGTTAAAGAAACTAAAAAGTTTTCGAGCAGCACTGCATACTCAAGTCCGTCTTCTTATCTGCTCAAAAGTTGCAGGTAGAACATTTCTAAACAAACACTCACAACTCATCCACCTGCTGTACTATTTTGAGAGTCCATTCTACATCATCTATATATCATATGCCTACCATTCATTTGTTAAGATCTAGTTGGAAAATGTCTGTTTTTTTGTCTATTTTAAATGGAATTATTACAGTGTATATGATGAAGAACTCTTAGTTTGTTTGGACTTGTGAGCTATATCTGTTGTGGATTTGATTGAATCACATGCTCTTGAGGTGTTTCCTGGATTATTACTTTGTAGTTATAGAGCTTTCAACTGTATTGATACTTTTGCATATTGATAATAGACTATTGGGAAGAGCAACCCTTTCAGAAGAATGTACTTATAGTACCCATCTAAAATAGAAGAATCTAAAGCGTCAAGTTTGGGATAAAATACGCTACATACGACTAATCCAGACGAATATTGTTCGATCTTTTCTGAATTAATAATCGTTGGTAAATATGTACTTCAATTTACATATACTTGTGAGTATTCACCATGCACTTGATTACCGTCTTACCCTACTACACCAAAAAGATCGAATGCTATGAATCCGACTTCAGTTGGATCTGATTGGGCGAGACAAATATTTAAATTTCTCATATACATTTCAACCTGTTCACACCAAGTTCACTCAAACTTCACATTTATCTTCGAATCATTTAACCTTATTCATTCTATATTTATCTTCTCATTGTTTAACCTTGAGTTGAACATAATAAAGACGCTGATTTGAAAATTTATCTTCAGTATTCGAAGATTAGGGTAATATTACATGTAGTCAGGGTTCATTCAACATACACAAAGATTCATGATATACATATATTTGGAGAGACAACTAAAAAGTTGATTCAGTGACCTTCTATGGAAGATTATGCAATAGTATACGGGCATAGTGTACAAAAGCTTGAACTTTAGGAGGCTGACTTATTGTTGGGCTTTGTGTCTCACGGATGCATCTCATCAGTTTGATCCTCTTTTTGTAATACCTCCGTCCCGTTAAAAAATTTAACTATTCATATTTTAATATCTCATTAATTTATGCCACTTTTTAAATTGTATGTCACACATTTTTCGGAAAATGTAAAAGTAAACACGTATGGGGAGAGCTCTACAAAGTCATTGATTCATCAGATGCTGTTGTCCAACTTCTAGATGCCCAGGATCCAAATGGTACGCGATGGTAGAGCATCTCAAGGAACATTGCAAGCGTAAGTACTTGGGTTCTTCTATTATTAAGTGTGATTTGGTTCCAGCTCCGGCAACAAAATGATGGCTCGGATCGGACTCTTTCCAAGGAATATCCAACTCTCGCATTTCATGTAAGCATAAATATTTGGATGATATTTGTCATACCACTCCAATTCAATCCAATTGCATTTTAATCCAAAAAATACACACACAATTCAACTCTAGTTCTATTACCAAGCAGTCATCCCGTACTCTCATATATCATTTGGCAAGAGCTCTCTTCTCTCGTTGATCACACAATTATCCCATCTCAAACATGGCAATCAGCCTATGTCCATTGGATTTGTTGGATATCCTAATGTTGGAAAATCATCAGTCATTGATACTTTACGTGCAAAGAATGTTTGTGAGGTTTCTCTGATCCAGGAGAAACTAAAGTATGGCAGAATGTTACACTCACAAAGATCATCTTGCTGAATGACTGACCTGGAGTTGTTTATCAGAACACCGACATGGAAACAAATATTGTAGATGCGGCAAAGATGCTACTGCATGATTGGCAGAGGGGTAAGATACCATTCTTTGAGCGACCTAGGATGCAAGAAGAGCAACCAAATAAAGCTGCGGCAGAGAGGGAAGGCTGAGGCTGATGATACGGCTATTGCTGCCAAGGAAGACCCCACCCCAGGAGATTAGGCAGCTTCTCCCATATTTCAAGAAATGGCAGCTTCATTTTGCCTTCAGGGAAGGTAACCATATTCCATCTAAACTTGGAAGTGCCTATGTAAGCATAGAAGATCATTGTCATTGGCTCCCTCCCATCATTGAATGCACCACGTAGGTGCGATTTAATGATTTGGGATGTGTGCCCTTGATGGCTTCCCTATTTTGTGAATTCATATATGTACTTGGATTCCTAGTTTAACATAACTCCACTATACCAGATTGTACGTTGCATTCCCAAATGAATACCACATGCAGGAAGTTTTAATTTTGCATAGCATTTGCTTTTACAAGTCTACTAACAAGCTGACTTAGAATTCATGCAGGGAGCAGGAAGCAAATTGTTACCAAAACACATCTGATAGGATATGTAGATATCCACGCAGGGAATTTATTTTCACGAAGTAAAATAAACTAGATTGTCCTTTAGAGACTCGTTAGGCAGCTCGGGTCACAGCAGCATGTATCGCATCTGCAAGGAGTGGCACTGTCCTTGAACTCAGGCCAGCCATGCTGATCCGTCTGCAAATACAGAGATAGAAAAAGACTAACAGTTATTGATTGCATGTAGATTACCCAGAATTTGGTTGTGAGTGACTTGTGTTCAAACTCTAATCTACATGCCCATAACCACAAAATGCAGAGAAAATTCAGAATAGTACGAGACAAAAAGAGATTATTACCCATCAGATGTCATGTAGATGTGGTATTCCTGTGTCATAAATTTCACTTGCTCTGAGTTAAGTCCAGTGAAAGTAAACATTCCAATCTGCTTGATAATATGACTCCAGTCACCAGGTGTACCTGCCAACATGAAATGGATAGTGAAACAATATTAATGGATTAGTGCAGTACGGTTTTACAGCATTTCACGCCATGTATTTCTGTGCACTAAGCCACACAGTCATTCAGGGCATGTCAATATTCAGTTTGTAATTAAAGTGATCACATGTAACTATGACAAAAGACTCGTGTTTTTTAACACATGCTGAAACAAACCAAACCAAACTGCTTGAGCACATTTTGCTGTTGACAGAGAGTTGGAGACTATTAAGTTTTGAAATCTTGGCATGTTATTAAGAAATATCTATATACTTGTGTTTAACACAGAGCATGCACGATAAGCGATAGCAACTACTCCCAACACTTTGGACAGATTTTACAGCTTGCTGGAATTCAACTACTGAGAGAACGAAAAACATTCAATGATAAATTACCTCTACTGCATAATGCATCAAATAGTTGCTTGCGCATGCTTATAATTCGATCAGCCATTGCCTTCAGCTCAATGGTCCAGTCATGAAACATGGCACTGCATACAATTACATAATAAAAGTTAACCTGTGTGTCTGTCTTTATCAAAGATACTGACACACTGTTCACTATTTAGTTTCTCTTTTATAATTGAATTTGAATTTCGGATTATTCAAAATTCCTCTACGGAGAACTGCAATGCACGTAGCTGGCCTATAACATTTGTATATCAATGACTAAACTGTACAAATAGATGCTTCATACCTGTCTTTTAGGATTGTTTCTACAATTGATGCACCATGGATTGGTGGGTTTGAATACATAGGCCTGATCACCAATTTCAACTGGCTTTCTACCCTTCCAGATACATCAGCAGCCTTGCAAACCTGTAAAAAGTTCGAGAAATAAGTAATATAACAATTTCTGATTATAATATCTACTGAAAAGAAACACTGGAGTCTTGCTCAGAAAATCAGCATTTATGAATATTTGTTGGTAAAACTGACACGGACTACACCGACCCCCAAGGTAACATTTCAGCATAAGTAAATTGAGCAAGTTTCCCAGAGGCAAAGCTTTAAACAACTTGCTTGCCCATGCAAGTGATACCAATACAAGTCTCAGCATCACATATTCACATGGCAACTGTCCGACTTAAAGAACAATTATCCCTTCAGATTAACGACACCCTAACCCATTTTTTCCCCTATCTTGGGTCCCACTTACAGGGTCAACAGCATAAAATGATAAAACAATTCCAGGCTTCTGTTGAAAAGTCCTGAAACAGGTAAAATATAGTATGTGACAAAAGAGCACCAGATCCTTCTATTGTAGACTTACAATGCTCAAGGCGCCAACACGCTCCCCGTAAAGTCCCATGTTTTTTGCATAGCTTTGGGCTGCAATGCATTCACCTCCATCTGCTACGAACATCCGAACAGATTGCGCATCGGTATCCAGGTCTCCACTAGCAAAACCCTACATCAATGTGCGTTGAATATCAACAGGAAAGATAAGCTAAGCAATAATAAGAACTTCCAAATAAGATGCAGTTATAGTGACAATCACCTGATAAGCGCTATCAAAGAAAGGTAAAAGCGCCTTTGATCTCATCAACTGCCTAATCTTCTCCCACTGGTCAGGAGTAGGGTCTACTCCAGTTGGGTTATGAGCACATGCATGGAGAAGCACAATCGCTCCTGAAGGAGCAGATCCAAGGTCTTCCAACAAGCCTGTTATTAGACAAAAAATTAACAGGACTCAAAAATCACAATAAATCCCAAAGATCCATGCAAAGAAACTAACTGGCATTGGCACATCTATTGACTCGTGCTCCAAGTAATATACCAGTCAACCTATCGTGAGCTGAAGGTAAAGTATGAACAAATACAGGGAGTATATTGCATCAAATGACATCTCTCAAAAAGATACAAATCTTATTTTGGTTATAAGTCCTTCCAGAAACCTGTTGACATGCTCCAGCAGTGCACCACCCAAACAAAAAGGTGATTACACGCATACAAGATCTACCCTGTGTAACTCATTTTAGTGATGATTTCCTTGACATATTCTGGCTCTCTATTTAGCCCTTCACTAATTTTCTTTCTTTGTGCTAAACCTTTTCCATTAGAATAATTTAATATTATATTAAGTAATCATGACATCACCACAGTTGTAAAAAAAGAATAGTTGTACAATGAAGTAAATGTTTTTTTTATTTTTTATTTGGGGGTAGTCAAACTAAATATATAAAAAATAGAGTTTTATTGCATGGTATCAAATATTGACAACAAAGTATGTCATAGATGCTAGGGGGAGGGCCTCAAACCTTCAAAATTGAGACCACGAGTAGCCGGATCATAGTAGCGGTACGGCTTCACGGTCAAGCCTGCCAAACCAAAAACTTTCGTGTGGTTTCCCCATGTTGGTTGGGGAATATATATAGTATGCTGCAACTCATAGTTGGAGAACATCAACAAAAAGATGCAAGCACAATTTAAGATATGGTAGAGTAAGAAAGTGAACTCACTTCATGGTAGTGTCGAGCTAAAAATTCAGCTCCAACCCTCAGTGATCCTGTGCCAGACAAGCACTGAACAGTGGTGACTCTGTTCTCTTTGATTGCAGGACTACAACAAAGCAAAAGAAAGAAAATATAAAAACAGCAATGCATAGGATATTGGAACAACTGAACAAGAATTTAAAGCAGGTAAGTAATACAGACTATATTAGAATCCACCACGAGTGAACTCATCCAACCATTTCCGAAAATAAAGGCCAAATCAATGCCCTTAGTTTATCATGAATGTTAACATTCAAACTAATTGTCAGGGCCAAAAAGTAAAGACCTCCAGCATTTCGGTAGTTGTTTCTTAATTCTTACAAAACACATGCATCAAATGTTGTACAATACAACACATTAAAGCATCATGAGGTAGTGTTGCATGCTGCATATTAGAAAAAACCGGGATTTATGCAGAGAGTCATAATCCCAATGAACTTCATTGAACAACAAAAACTGAGAAATTCACTGTTTTCTCCAAATGTGGTTAAAACTTAATTAGAGTCCCAAGAGAGTTAAAATGAAATAAGACATTCCCTAAATGCTAGCCTGATGTGATAGGAGAAACGTTTACTGTAGGAAAAGTATAACCTTCACCTGACACATCATTTGCAACTCAAGGCCGAAACTAATCATATACATGTATGCGACTATTTCAGAAACAAATGAAACATTCTATTTAGGCAACTGCATCTCATCACCCAATAAACTTGTGACAATCATCATGCTACTAGCATTACCTGTCAGCACCAAGAATGAGCTTCGCACTCAGCTTGTTGAAATTTGCCAAACCAATAATGGGAAGGTACTCTTTCACACGAGAACTGCACATCGATCATACTTGAGTAAGAATTCAATGCAATCTTAACCTCCAGAAATTTATAAAAAAAAAAAACACTGAGAACTCTTTGCACCTGTCATTCACTAGCATCTGTTCTGCTTTTCTAACAACATCCAAAACGAGGGGTTTTCCTTCCTGTTATTCCATATAGCATAAATAAAACAGACCAGGTTAACATAACTTAAAGATGTGCTAATCAAGGTAATTAGTGAAGAAAGAATCACCTCCGTTCGGTATGCTCCTACTCCCAAATTCAATTTACCAGGATTTGGGTCTTTATTGTATGCAACAGTTACCTATTCATCCATCAAAATATTAGTGATGTAACTTCATACAAACCTCGAATCAGGTCCAAATTTGAAGCAAATTATAAACACAAGCGAGTTTCATGACATATAGTATTGTGTGCACTCATTCAATCACCAGAATTAAATGGCAAATGTATCTGATAGAAGAAGATTCCATACCAGTAAACATTGTCTCTTGCATCCTGTACATACATTCTATGATTTCTATCAAAGTGAAGACTTTGAACACTGGATTAAAAACCTCAAGAAACACTTACCATTTTCATCTCACCAAAGAATGCAAATGTAACCAGCAATCCATCCATGTTTTTAAAAGGTTTTCAAAATGAAAAAACTTGTTCTAGATCATCTCTTGATTTGACACAGATTAAAAGTGAAAAACAATACCACCAGTTGCGAGCAATAGAAATTATTCTCTTTTCGAGTTTGTAATTGCGATATAACTTTCCCAATCCTTGACAGTGACAATAACAAACAGTTGTAACAATTATCAGACGGCATAAAAGTGATACACATGAGTTTCGCTTCGCTCTAATAGTTGATTAAAAGTAGAAATTAGTATCGTTGTGATCTGAAAAGAAGAAGAAGAAGAAGTAATAGAAGGTGATCCAGATGATTTAGGCAAATGAAGTTACACAATCATCGAATCAAAATAGCTTATGAATGAGCTCAGAAACAGTAAAATTAGGTATGATCCCAAGTCCCAACACATAAATTGAAAACAACATCACGATCATACAGATTATTATAAGATGAGTGTTAATTAAGACAGACATACGCCGAGAATTGCATCTTCGGGTGCCTGAACGATATGAGCGAACACAGAGGACATGATCGATCCAACGAATCACAAACGATGTTGATTTGGTGCTGCTGCTAAAATGTAAATCACCTTCTCTTCTCTTTTCTTCTGCTTTTTGATTTTATACAGGTCGGTACTGCTAACATGCGCCGCATTTCCCCTTTTTTGTTTTTACACGAGAGTGTGTGAGTGACGTGGCCAAGGGGGGAACTGCCCACTTGCTTGTTTTCCAAGACACAAAGCTCGTCTTTTGTGTGTGAGTTTACTGTTTACTATGGGTTGGTTAATCAACTTTGTTCTGCCCACCGGATTATCTTTGACGGTTTTCGTTACAACTTACTCACCCTCCCGTAAAATAAAATACAAAACTTTTCGTCACTATTTTCAATACAGTTAATTATTTATTATTATAATATAAATATTAAATTAATTAGTGGAAATTTTTAGTTAGTGAAATTACTTTTTGAGTATAATACAAACAAATTTAACACGCAAATTCCGCGTGTTTTTTTTCATAATATTGAATTTTAAAATTTTGCAAGTAAAAAAATTCCTTCAGGTGAATTCTTGACGATTGATTATATGTTCGACTAAAAATTTCTTAATTTTATACGGGTAATTTTAAAAAAATTGTATCTTAAAATTATGAAAGTAGTAGATAAACTAATTTTGGGACTAATAATAGATGAATATTAAATTAGTTCGTGGATGTACTTTTTTGCTATTTTTGAAACATGTTTAATTTCGTGAGATGTTTATAAAATGAATATGTGTCTTATTTTACAAGACGGAGAGAAAGAATACAATTTTACAAATCTTCAATTTTCACTTTTGGGGATTGATGTAGAAATTCATATAGAGTGGTCAATTTTTTGTTAGCAAGAAATTAAGATCATCTCGAACTTTTATCACCTATCTCATTAAAAATGAAAATTTGGTTATCAATTCACTTGTTTTTCTGCCTGTGTTCACATTATTTAGAGTATATATTAGTATTTTGATCACTCAACATCACTTATCTTAATTTTAAAAAGGTGTTTAGTACTCTAGATCACTTAATCATTGTAAAGAAGAAAAACACCAAGTATCATAGTTTTTAGAAATAGAATGTTAGGTCTATGAATATAATTTTTATTTAGCTCGAAAAAGATTAAGAATGAGGCATCCAAGCAAATGAAAAGACCTTTTGTACAAAGGTATCTGAAGACAAGGAGGAAAGTCTCCTCAGATAGTTGCTTCCAGAAAGTCATGTAAAGACTTGTGTTTTGTTCACAAAACACAGGCACAACAAGTTTCTGGAGAGATGGAACATGTCATGCTTTAAAAAGCTACATGCATCCGTTGAGACTATAGGGCGAAATATAATACACTGCATTTAATGCTTGACAGAAATGTCACTATCCTTCTGCAGAACTCTCTGAAAAGAGATATACGCATGGGAATACTAATTTCAAGATATGAACAGATTGAATTTGAAATATGTCTAACGAATACTATTCAAACGACTATCAAATTCATCTATAAATATCACCACTTAGAAGCCAAAAGAAACACACACATCATATACGAACTACGATATTATCAAGCAAGTATTCTCTCAAGCATTCTTACAATTCTCCAAGCTATCTGTTGCGACTAACAAGCTCGAAAATTCATTAGTAGTTCTAAGTGTCCTGATCCTTCAACAAGTAGTGTAGTTTGTGAAAGAGTTGAATTATTGGATAACTATTTGAGATTCATTCTCTTGAACAAATCTCACAAACTTGGGTAAGTTAAGGAGAACCTACCATATACTAAACAAGTATATCAAGTAGTGTCATCTTTTCAAGCTCTCTGAACATAACTGAAAAGTTATAAAGAGTAGCTTACCTGATAAACATCATAACCAACACTATCAAGGCGGAGTACAAGAAGTACTTGATTTGAGAAATCAAGGAATAACTCCAAGGTTATCTTGAGTACATGAAG
>JAYMSP010003620.1:0-19090 GCA_036897095.1 Plantago elongata
TGGGAGAATCGGGGTAGGGAGGGGGGCGGGGTAGAACTAATTGGCGTTGCTTGCATGATTTTAGTTCATGCCTTAGTGATTGTAACTTAGATGATCTAGGTTTTTGCGGGCCAAAATTTACGTGGAGTAATAAGAATTTCGGGCTGGGTTATGTTACTATTCGCTTGGATCGTGCATGTGCTAATCCGGATTGGCTTAATGTCTTTCCTAATACTACTATGCATAATATTCCCATGAAAACTTCTGATCATAAAGCTTTATTAGTTAAGACCAATAATTGCTCGTTTAGTCGTCGTAAAATTTTTCGGTATGAGAATATTTGGACTAAGGATGCTTTGTTTAAGACTAACCTTGCTTGCTTAATCAATAATCAGTTGGAGTATGGCAATACTA
This sequence comes from Plantago elongata, assembly GCA_036897095.1. Taxonomy (NCBI): domain Eukaryota; kingdom Viridiplantae; phylum Streptophyta; class Magnoliopsida; order Lamiales; family Plantaginaceae; genus Plantago; species Plantago elongata. Next base: position 394 of record JAYMSP010003620.1, read on the forward strand.
GTTGGTCGTCGTTTTGCACCACCTTTACTAACGAAATTAGTAGTTGAAAACTTGACAACCTCAATAATATTAAAAGGTAAACTCATTCAAAATGTTTTAAAAGAAATTGGGTTAGTAATGGTGACACGAATAATCGTTTTCTTCATGCCTATGCTATGACCCAAAAACGTTTTTATTTTATTCATGGCATAAAAGATGGTAACTCTAATTGGAAGACTAACCAAGCTGACATTTTGAATGAGTTTACCTTGTTTCTTAAAAATCAAAGTGTTTCGAGAGGTTGTGCTCTTGGACCTTTTGATTCTATTAATACACCTACTCTTACGAATCAACATAACCAAATATATCCAAACCTGTTGATGATGCCGAAATCTGGGAGGTTGTTTGTGCCATTGGGCCAGATAAGGCCCCGGGCCCAAATGGTTTTAATGGCAAATTCTACCGAGCTTATTGAGATTAATTAGGCCTAAGGTAATTGATAATACGAAAAATTTCTTTAATGGTCAATGGGATTCTGCTCTTAATCAAACTTTAATTATTTTAATTCCCAAAATTGATAACCCTAAAGAAACGGGTCATTTTCGTCCGATTAGCCTCTATAATGTTTCTTATAAATGATTTCCAAAATTTTGGTTAATCGTATTCGCAAAGTGTAAAACTCTTTAATTTCCCCCTTCCAAAATGCGTTTGTCCCGGGGGCTCATTACCAACAATATAATGATGGCTCATGAGCTTCTCCACACTATGGGGAAGAAAAGGAAGTCTAAGCAATATTACTTTGGGCTTAAGCTTGTTGTGGAAAAGGCTTACGATAAGTTAGAATGGGCTTTCATTGAACTAATGCTTCAAAAGTTTAATTTCTCGCCTATCATGAAAGATTGGATCCTTAATTGCATTAAAACTCCTACCTTCAAAGTCAAGGTCAATGGTTGCCTTTCGGATAAGTGGACCCCGAGTCGTGGTATTCGACAAGGCGATCCTCTCTCGCCCTATATTTTTATTCTTTGCCAAGAGTTATTCGTTCATCTTCTCATCAAAATTAGCAAAGATAAACTCATCCAACCTCTTAAATCGAGTGTTAAGGGACCGAAAATCCCGATTTTATATTTTGCGGACGACTCTATGCTTTTTATTTAGGCTACTAGAAGTTCCGTTTCAAATTTAAAAAGATGTCTACTTGCGTATGAAGATGCGTCTGGTCAAGCTATTTGTTGGAAAAAAATCGAGAATCCTTTTCTCTCCAAATACTCCCTTGCACCTAAAACACGAGTTAACTTCTGACCTTGGTGTCACTAGGAACAAGAGGAAAGATAAATACCTTGAGGTTCCTTTCCTCAGGAGCAAAAGAAAGCTTGATTTGTTTGATGGTATTATTGACAAAGTCAATAATTGTGTTAACACTTGGTATGCCAATTTCCTATCATATGCGGGTTGGGCCACTTTAATCAATAGTGTTACTAATACAATCTCATCTTATCATATGCCGATTTGTACCATACCTAGCAGTTGTATTAGCAAAAAATGCCCTTAACCGCAATTATCTATAGAATGCAAAAAAAAGGTCTAAATCTAAACCTAAAATTAATTGGAAGGTGGTGTGTCAACCGAAGTTTGCTGGAGGGCTTGGTTTTAGAAATCTATCGATCCTCAATAAGGCTTTCAACTAAAGCTTCTATGGAGATTAGCCAACAAGGAAAATTCCCTCTGGGTTTCTTTATACAAGCAAAAATACTTTTCCAAGGTCGATCTTTGGAATGCGTGTTCCAACAATACACACCGTTGGCTTTGGAAGTCCTTGTCTAAACTTATACTTAGCCTCATGGATGCCTATGGGATTGTAATAGGCAACGGGAATGCTACCTCCATCTGGATGGGCAACTGGTTTAATTCTCACAATCATATCGATTTTATCCCTTCTCTGCCGACCTTAAAGTTCAAGGTTGTTGATTTCATCCATAACAATAGTTGGGACTTCGAAAAACTTTGTGAAAACCTCTCAATCGACACGACCTTGGAAGTAGTCGGGATCCCTATCCCTCTCACAAACACGGATGACTCTCTGTTCTGGCCGCATAGTAGTAGTGGCAAATTTACGGTCAAATCTGCCTATAATTACCTTACTTCACAAAACGTCAATAGACCCAACTGTCCTTGGAAGATTATTCGCAAACTGAATGTTTTACCTAGAATTAAATTTCTCATTTGGTTGATGTTCTTTGATAGACTTCCCAACTTTTATAATATGGAAAGGAAAGGCATAATTGAACATAATACCTGCCCTATATGCAATAATCAACCGGAAGATAATCACCACATCTTCTTTGAATGCCCTGCTTTTGCACAATTCAGGTTCATCCACTATAACGAGGGCTAGAAAATTGATTCGGATAACTTACCCAGCTTTTTCCTCAACCTTAAGAATGGTGAGAACAGAAACACAGTGGCGCTTCTTTGGTGGATTAACTGGCAAACTAGAAATGAATTCTTGTATGAAAGTTATCTTGTTAATACGTTTAAATGAACAAGATCCGTTACTTTAACCAAATTAGTAGTACTAAGGGTGATGCAAAATCTAAACACTTTCACGATTATGTGTAATTGGAGGAAGCCGGATCATAACAATATTTACCTTAACATAGATGGTTCCTCCACTCACAATCATGGACCTGCAGAGATCGGGGGTGTCTTCCGTGACTCTCATGGAACATTCATCCATGCTTTCTTCCATTACGTTGTAAAACTGATAATAATAATGTTGAAGTTCTGGGACTTCGAATGGGCTTATCTACTATTTTGAGTAAAGGTCTCGATAATGTAGTTATACAATCGGATTCCAAATATATTATTGATTGTGTTCACATGATTATGGAGCCGGTGGCCCTGCACAGGGCAGTCTTTAACGACATCATCTCATTATTAGATCAAGTGAATGTGCTCAACATTTATTTTGTGTACCGGAAAGGGAACGGAATTGCATATATTTTGGCGAAGAAAGGAAGCAACTCGGTTTTCTGTTCTAATGTAACAGGCCACCCCTCCCTTCTTTTCTATCCCCAATGCTTTTTTCACAAGCGTGGGACTTTTACCCACCTTGATTGTTGATGATGTAACTAATGATTTTTGAACATCTCAACTCCTAGGATTATTCGAACTCATTTGAGTAACCTCACTTAATCTTATATAATATTTACTTTTCAAAAAAATCTTCCTTCCCTGACCCATCATAAAAGTAAAAAAAGAAAAGGGTACGCCAGACGACCAGACCTAAACAGAGACGTACCGCTTAAATTCAACATCATCCTTAATGATATGTCCCATCCAAATAAACCTCAAACTTAGTCCAGGACTCCAGGCTAATCAGTTGTAATATGATTACTCTGTAGTGCAGATCTCGAGAAAGTGGAAGGAGAAATGCCATGCACTGCAAGTCTGGGACCTAGTGGTGGATCCCGTAAATATTAGACGCATAACTAACTAACTGATTAACTAATCAATCGTGTAAAATATCGTATTATTTACTAAAAATACAATTCTTTTAATGTAACGGTTAAGGTTGATGAATGGTAAAATCAATTTCGATGAAAGCGAGTGCATTCTAAACAAGCACTAAGTCTGCTCGTTTTTTATATCGCATATCCACGAGTAAAATAACCCCATAATCCGTTTCACTACTTCAGCTTAGAAATGTGAAATTTGTACTCAACCTTAAATGTGGTTAAGAGTATTTGATGATAAACTCATCTACAACAAGTAATACTAATAGTAGTGATTAAGATCACTTGTCCCAAGTTAGATTGGGAATTGTGAACCGCATAGCATGGATTATGGAGGGCAAGTGGCAACATATCTTATCAACGTGGCAGTGCAATTTCTTTAACGTTAACCAAATTTATTTTCCTAATTTTAATTAATGGCTTCTTTAACTACGCTTCAAAATCTTATCAACAACTCTACCAAACCCCAAACCAACTTGTTTATTCGTCCAATCCTACTTTTTATCAAAATCTTAATCCTCTTGACCTATCCTTTCCGGTCACGGAAGGAATATATATGATCATATGCTTTTTTGAAAACCAGTTTTAGTAATCTGTGACACATAGAGTCGACATTTTCTACTTTAAAATGGTTAATTAGGTGAAAGAGATGAAAAAACACTAAGGGGTTATTTGTCATTCCGTTGAAGTGGTCATCCCTCCATTTAAATTGAACATTTTATATACAAAAATACTCAATTTTAATTGAAAACGGACACTCAAATTCTATCACAATCAGCCCCTAAAACATTGAGGGGTGATTAGCATGTTTTGTCAGTGCTTCACACCAAATATAAAAGGAGAGAGTTATACGAGTGAAACTTAAAAGATAAAAGTCTTCTTTCATTTTTCAACAGTGAAGTAAGACCAAGCTATTATAATCGTAAAATTTTAGTTTTTCATTTAAAACGGTTAAAGATTGACTTGAACCCCGACTTTCTTACCAACTGAGTTGCACTTCGTTGTCACCACCAAAATCTAATTTTTAATTTAAATTATTTACCGAACAATGTGATTGTAACAAGTGGTCATTCAATGTTAATGAATAACGGTTATATGTAATTTGCAAGATCATATGCCAGTCCGCCTCCAATGTAATAAGACGGAATGAATGGGGCAGTGTCTTTCAACAAATATCTAACAATGACAAATTAATATTGTGAACAATGACGACCTTTATAGCGACGACAAATCAGTATAGCATCATAGTTTCAAAATGATGTTATTAGTGATGATGTACTAACGTTTCTCATTTCAAATAAGGATAACAAGTGTGACGAATCCAAGACTGTTCACGTTCTTCGTCCTTGGCTCTTTGCTAGAAGCCTTTCAAATCTTTTTTCCACACTCTATTCAAGATACATTATTGTCCAATCTTTCAGAAAAGACCATTGTTTTTATTGATTAGAAAGAAAAAAGGTAAATGACAATAATAGATAGACCAACGGTAATAAAACTATTATTGAGAACTTACACCTGAAAAGTGCATTTTTAATTATATATATGTGTGTGTGAGAGACATAAACACGTTAATTATTTTATTACATGTTTAAGAACACTTTGAATTTCATTCAACGTCATAACTCCCTCCGTCTCATTAATAATGAAATAATTTAAGTTTGTACACATTTTAAGAAAAATATGTAATATGTGATTAAATAAAGATGAATTTGAGATATTAATTGAGTATAAAAGTACATGTGGGTCTAATAATATGTGGTTAAAAATGAGTGTATTGTGAAGGTTATTTTTATAAATTAAAAATTATTTTAATTTAATAGGATATTAAAAATGAAAAAGTTATTTCATTATTAATGAAGCTAGGAAATAGTAATTAGTAACCATGTATAAGCTTTATGACAAATTTAAGTTTGAGGAGTCACCAACATATATTTTATCCATTTACACGAATGAAATCTTATGTGACATGAGTCTAATTTAAGTTTTCATCGTTGTGAATAAAAATTATTATTTAAAATCCAAGTCAAATTCATTTTTAAATTAAATATCAATGGTCTCTCGTCCCAGTTAGACATTTCATAATGTTTCCACTTACCCAAAATTAATTGCAGCCCGAGCAATGTTTAATTTATCAAATTAGCTTTCCACTTTAAATGCATTATGCATTACTATATTAAGTGACGGAGTTAGAAATTTAGGTCAGGTTAGGCATATAAAAATAAAGTTATTTAGTTAAAAGAAATTATATAGCAATATTGTATAAGATTTCAAAAACAAAAGATATGACATACACAGATTTAATGTCGCATATTTTTGTAATAAAAATGTTTATACTTCATATGTTCTTTCTAGATCGAGAAAGTTCGTATAATTTTTCTTTACAAAAATGATCAAAAAGCTCATGACCTAAGAAATTTAATTATCACCGTATTTTCTGAATATTTATTATTAACCATTCTTTTAAAGAGATATGAGAAAATGTTCTTTTTTCAAGCAACACGTAAATATGTAGATATATTATAAAGTGCTTTTGTAATGAAAGAAATTAATTTTGAAGAAAATGCGTAAAAATTATATTTAAAAAATAAACAATTCTAATATGTATTAAGTATACAAGTAAAATATTTATATAAATAATAGCATCCATATCCAATTTAAAAAAAGTAAAATAAAAGGAAGGAAAGAAGTATGGAAGGAACAAAATAAATACTGAGAACAAAATTAAAATAGTTGAGATTGGAATGAATTCCCCAACATGGAAGACAACGTATTAAGAAGATTGTTAATGATCAGTTAATTAACACTAATACTGGCTAGCAAATTTCAGGCGAGGCAAGTTATATACTTGCTCCGCCAGTGAGTATGGGATGATTTATATCGGATTTAAGAGGAGATTTTGGTGAAATTGTATTTGAAATGAAATTAAAATTGGGGTATTTAAAATGTATTTTAGTCAAATCATTGTTCATCGAATTAAATGAAGACATTTAAATGTCTGGTCAATCAACCCCTATATTCAAACTCAAAGTGTATACCACCTTTTTATTACCAACTACTTCTCATTCCCCAACGTAGATTCCTAGTATAAAGAAGATAACGTCACGTGCATGGCATTTTTTATATAACTGGATAATTATAGAATTGAGTATATAAATTAAATTAAATTTATATATAATATGTATATGTGTTATATAAAATTTGGCATTTTTTATATAACTGGATAATTATAGAATTGAGTATTTAAATTAAATTAAATTTATATATAATATGTATATGTGTTATATAAATTTCAATTGTGAAAAATTATTATGTCTTATCCATTCTGATTCTTGGCCATCACATAATCCTAACAAAATCAATTCATAATTAGATAAAACTAATTTTGTTTTCTCCAATTAATTAATTAATTAATTTCAACCTCTAACATAATAAATTAATCTTTGAGAAAGCTCAACATGTCTTTTCTAATTAATGTCACAACCAACAAAATTAATTCATTATAAAACACAACGACGACAATAGTTACATTCATATACATTTTTTATTATTTGTAATTATATGCCACAATAACACACGTAGCACTTTCTGGTATAGTACAGAAAATGCCTAGAAACGTTCAAACAATTTGAAGACTTTACTCCTATTAAATTGCATCATTCTTGTTGGAGATCGTCTAAGTAAAGAGCTGTATTTGTTTATCTTGAAATTTTTTATAATTAATAAGTTATTTGAGAAGCTTTTCAATATGCGCACGAGTGCAGATATTGTGCATATGAATGGTGTAGCAGGTATGTAAAGTCTTAACGTCCAAAAAATAATACATAATTAACCGTATCAGTAAAAAAGAGATCAAAACTGACCATGTGTAAATGACAAGACCCAGTGTGACAGAGTAAATCAAAAGTTCTTCGTAGGTAGCAAGAAGAATCTGAAAATTGCCATTTGACTGGCATAATCTTAAATCTTATGGACAAAATTGTGTGTTCCAGTACTACTAAGGATATATTACCACTCATCCAAATGTGAAGCGTTACATAAGTACACTTCAAATACGAACGTATAACATAACAAAATTACACAAGTATTAAGTGAATTACTCTAATCTACGACCATGAGGTCATCAAATCCAAATTGTCCTCTCTTATATTATATTGAACACGAGCAAATCAATATACAAAAATACATATTTCAATTTATTTACCTTGCGTGAAGTAAAATGCAAGTAAATGGATTAGAAAGCTAAATGTATATTTATTAGATACACAATGTTGTTGTACTCTAATGTTTGATTATAATAAACTCAAATAAAGAAGTAACATGAAAATTATAACGATCATTTCTCATACAAATGTATATTAACATATTGTAATTTCTCAATAAAGAATACACATTTGTAACATCAAGAATAATAAAATATGATGATGAATCAGATAAATTAAATTATATGTTAATAATATATAATTTTAATTGTGTTATTATAAGATTAACGGGGTTTTAATATATTTATCTGGTTAAGTACTTTTATTTATAATATAATTATAACTAACTTCCATCTCATTTGATTCAACATCATACTAGTATAATATAGAAGTAATCAACCATTTTATGAATAGTGTGGGTCCTAAGAGAAAAGGCTACTCCTTTGACAATTAAACATGCAAACACAAGTCAGAAACAAATGAGAAGCTTTACAACCGACATATACTTTCCCGCACAAAATTAACGATACAAATAATATAAATTATTAGATGTCACACTATTTTGTAACAGAATGGCGGGAGAAAAGAAGAGCACAAGAATTGAATTCATTTTCTCACTCTACACATTTGTCAGTTCTATTTATTTGGTATCTTACTCTCTCTCTCTCTCCTCAAAAACACACTCCCTCGGCTTTCAGTTCAGCTTTCCTTCTCATCTCATCCACCGCTTCCTGAGATCTCTTGACCGAACAAGGTGAGTTCCACCGCTAATTTACCGTTTAAGCTGCAACTCAGATTTCTGCAAATCTTCTTATTTCTCATTCTTTACCCAGAAACACAACAGATGAGAATGGCATTTATGTGAAATGGCTACGGATCAGAGGAAAGGTGACAATTTCCTTTTTGTTTTCAAGTCAATTTACACTCTGATAACAGATATCTGCCGATAAACGGAAAATGTATTGCCTTTGAAGTTTATCTCTTTCTACAGTCTTACACCCACTTCTTACCTGCTATTTGATGGAAAAGGTGCAATTGGTTTTTACATTTCTTTGATCTATCAACCGGATATTTTTCTGTAATTTTAAGACAAGGGAACCGCAATTTTAGCAAAAGTATTTAGGGAGTCATGTTTTGTTCACTGGCAGGAAATTGGTTGCTAAATGCGGTTGCGTGAAGAAGGAATCTATCTCTCGTGAAGAAATTAGAGTATATTGGAACTCTAGGAAAATAAACGAGCACAGAAACTGAGTGGGACTAATATACAATTTACGGGTGTTTTGTGTCACGGGATGGCTAGCAGAGGAGAAGCCACAAGTTCTTGGATTCCGACAACTCCGGCGAAACCCGGTTCTGAAAAACAGCAGGCGACTGGCACAAATTGGAACGAGAATCAAGCTTTTCAGGTCTATTTGCAGGAAGCGGAAAGGGTAAATGCGGGTAACCAGGTTACTGGAGTCAATTCGAAGGAATCGCGGAGATCACTAGGAGATTTTCTGGCAGAATCTTCATTTAGCAATGGACCTGCATACTCTAGCTCAAATTCTGCTTGTGTCAGTGGAGGGCTGCCACCTTGGCAAGCAGCTGAGGCCGTTTCTGAGGTTTATAGTGAAGTTTTATGCAACTTTGACACTTGGCAAGCAGAAAAAACTGGAAGCTCTCATGCCGGTGGATATGGCAAAGTGTTTCTAAATGAAGCCAGCCCTTTAGCTACTATGTCTTTCAGTAACCTCTTGGCTCTAGCAAATTCTGGCGCCAACACAGCAATGAACTCCGGTATCACTTCTGCACATAACACTTATAATGTGCACGGAGGAAGATTACATCCCAACTTCAACAGCATTCCACACACACTCTGGGGTAAGTCTCTAACATAGGTCATTTTCACCTTTGTTCAATTTTCCACGCAAGTCTGGTTATTATAAACTACTATAAGGAGGCAATACTCTATGAGTTTGTGCATGTTCAGTATTAGAGGTGGGAATAGAACTTAAGACACACATGAACATGTACCAGATATTTACCTTCCTTCTTGTAAAAGTTAACAATGCAAATTAAAATTCCTGATTGGTTACAGTTTTGCTAGCTGTAGAATAGTGTCAATTAACACCATGCACAATCAAAATAGACTCCATGATGAGACCTGTAGTTAACCTGAAACATCTGTAGTGAATGAATGTGCAAATAGATCAATAGGAATATTTATCAAGATGGGTAATGTTGTTCCTTAACATGCACGGGACAATAATGCAATCAAAGAGAAGTGTATGCTACCTATTAGAGCTTAAGCAATGTTAGATGTATAACACTTTCCCAAAGCATTTTGCTCATCGGAGAAATTGAATTAAAATGCAGCAATGATGAAGAATATGAATTATTGAATTAATTGTTGCATGAACCTCGAAGTCATATTTACAAAGTATGAGCATGCAATGTTTCCTTTTTTCCAAGATTTAACACATCTCTCTGCCAACAGGTGGAACTTTATTTCCTTATGAGCCTTCTTTTGATAAAAATGCACTAGACGGATCATTTAAACATACGGCTTTGAGCAACATGACACCATTACAATTTGAACCAATAACCCCAGATAAGACCAGGACACTGGAGCACAGGCAAGAAGACTCTACTGCTATGTTAGGGCTCAGCCAATATGCGGGGGATGCAGCAAAACAGGCACAAGACAGCACAATTACCAGGGAACAAGTAAGCAATCAATTGTGTGAAACCATGCCCGGGGAACTTCAAGAGAATAACAAGCCTGTCAAGGAGGGCACTGAGGAAGTTGATTTAAGTAAGACACCACAGCAAAAGTCAAGGAGGAGAAAGCACAGGCCCAAGGTTATAATAGAAGGTAAAAGTAAAAGTACTCCAAAACTACATCCAGAAACACCTTTGGTTCCTCGGGAAAACACAGGAGTCAAAAGGAAGTATGTTCGGAGAAAAATTGTCAACACCCCCAGTGGAACTGATTCAAACATTGAGGCTGCCACAGCCAAGGATACCCCAGTAAGCAAGACAAAATGTACGACAGGCAAGGCAATCGACATACCTGAAGCGTCACTGGATATGGGAGCCACTACAAATGTCGACCAAATGACTGGGAGGAGTAACAGAAAATCCTGCAGAAGAGCCTTAAACTTTGACTCAGAATACCAAGTAAGAGATGAAAGCTCCACGTGTAGCCCATCTTCAAACTGTGAAATGCAATCACAGGCAGAGAACGTCAATGGAGAAGATCAAGTAAGAACCATGGATTCCAGATTGGGAGAGGAAATCATCATTGAGAATAATGGCACGGTAATCACTAAAGGAACCACATGCTTCATAGATCAAGAGCTGAATAACTGCCACTCCAGGCCTAAAAGTTCGCCAAGTTCTTTCTCTCCTGAAAAAGTAGATCACCTGCAGAATGGGTTTATGCCTGCTGATAAAAATGTTTCTGTCAAAGGAAAATGCCAAATAGTTTTTTGTGATGCAACAAATGACAAAGAGGTTAACATTCTTCAACTTCAAGTAGATACCCGTCAACAAAAGACATCAATTAGTTCGAGTGATTTAATCGCCAGCAGCAGTTTGTTAACACCAGAAAGACAACCAAGAGGCCAGAAAAGACACATGGAAACAACTGCCGAAGCAGGACAGAACAGCAAAGATGCTACAGACACACTTCACAGTTCCTTTCCAAGTAATCATTTTGTATCGTCAAACATTACAGAGAGGAGTGATGGCAGTCCTGGAATGTGCTTTCCAACAATTAATAAAAGAAATAGGACCGAGTCGGGATTAAACACAACAATCAACTTACAGGGCAATAATGGCAAGGTTGATAGAAGCATGGATTCTTATGCACAACTGTTCCCATCAAGTACGCAGGGTCCTACATCTCTCCAATGTCAAGCTTCAAATGAGATAACAGGTGATCCAAATGGTGCCCAGGATGGACGACAAGTATTCAAAGATCTGCTAGCTTTGGGACCAAAAGAAAAGGTCAGAAAAAGGAAGTCAAAGGTCAATGCTGGAGCAGGGGTTGTAGCTTCACTGGTAGAAGTGTCAATTTCTAAAGCTAAAGTAACTAAAACATCAAAAAAAGGGAAAAAGGTTGAACAAAATAAGCATGCTGACGCTGTTATAGCTGATACTTGCTCACAACTGATGACAGAAGGGCAGTGTAACAGAGGCTTGCTCATAGAGTCAAAAGTGAAATATGGGTATAATCACCTTGATTTGCCCAGTACATCTAATGGTATGCATCTACATGTCACTATCAAGAAAAAATAACTTTTGATATTATCAATATGTTTCTGAGCAGTTGAATCATATAATGCAGGGACACCTCTGGCGATACATTGGAAGTGTACATCTCAGATTGAATCAATCATTGATCAACTTAGCCAACTCGACTTAAATAAAGAGACCAGCCAGTTATCTGCTCAAAATCATGATGCTTTTTTGGCACATCACATGATTTACCAAGAGCAATCTGCCATTGTCCCATACCAAGGAGGTGGAGCTGTTGTCCCTTTTGAACAAATCAGGAGAAGGAAACCACGGGCTAAAGTTGAACTTGATGATGAGACAACTCGGGTGTGGAAACTTTTGTTAGAAAATATAAACAGTGAAGGGATCGATGGAACAGATGAAGAAAATGCAAAATGGTGGGAAGAAGAACGGAGAGTGTTCAATGGAAGAGCTGACTCGTTTATAGCACGCATGCATCTTGTACAAGGTACCTGCCAGCTTTCCTAGTTTTAACTGGAATCTGATACATTCAGGTCACTGAATGTTGCCTTTAGCATGGCTAGAAAGTGCTTTACAGCCCAGCGTTCAATCTTTTTACTAAAGCCAGGTTGAAGTAAACAGGATTTAAAAAAAAAAAAATAGGGCAGGGGTTCGAGTCCCCTTTGCCATTTCAAAAAAAAAAAAAAAAAGAAATGTGATTACCCATTCTCATGCATGTATCTCTACAGCACGATTATTGGTTATGTACATTAAGAAAGAACAGGTTGTCAAAAGAAGAGTATTAGCATTGCTGCCTATAAAATTTATGGCAAGATTATCTAAAAGGAGAAAGTGATCAATTTAGATTGAATCTTAATATTTGAGTGTAAACAGTAAATGTTCTTTAAGCACATCTTTTAAGTACTTTTAGATGCCTCATGTTCTTTCATCTTCTCATCACTTCCACTTTGCTGTTAATAAAACAAAAGTTAATCAGTGGGCTTAGCTCAACAGAAGTATGATTTGCCATGCTTCAAAGCCTGTTATACATATAAATAATACCTACAGACGTATCATTTCTTTACAGGTGACAGACGCTTCTCTCCATGGAAGGGCTCAGTCGTTGACTCAGTTGTTGGTGTTTTTCTCACACAAAACGTCTCAGATCATCTATCGAGGTCTGTTGAGATTCTATTCAAGTTTACTCGGTATAAACAAATATTAGCTCCAAAGTTGTTCATTTATATTCTTGGAATCCTGCAGTTCTGCCTTCATGTCACTTGCGGCACGGTTTCCCATCAAGGAGAAGACTGACCAAGCAGAATTACATGAAACTAGCATGGGCACTGAACTAAATGAACCTGAGGTATGCATACTGGATCCTGAAGAGACCGTTGGATCAAATAAAGAAATCTTGCTTGTGCCTGGTGATAATTGCATTGGGGATGATGATGTTGATGGTGATGAAAATAGAGTAGTCACTAGTGGCATTTCTGTTGGAATCAGTTCAGATGTTATTCATAGAGAACACTCAAGATGCCAATTGTCAGATGTGTCAGAGTGTGGCCCAATTTTTTCCCATGAATCTGCCTCAAACAAGTCAACAAGGTTGAACAGGGATAAGCTGGACACAGAAGAAGCAGTTTCTTCTCAGACTTCAGTGATTACTTCACAGAATTCTGCAGAGTCGCCAATTGCACAACCTGAAAAAACTGAATCTTCTCCATCAACCCACTCAGGAGAAGAGCCACAGGCCAATCTTGAACCAAATAGGTGTGACAGTTCTGCCTCATTCGTAAAGCTATTACAACTGGCTGGAACTGTAATCCATGGTATTTACAGGAGTAACAGTGACAAAGAAGATTCTGAAAGTAAAAAAGTACAGTTGGAAAGCTCACCTATGAACTCACATTCTCAGTCTGCCTTAAGAGGTTCTCCATTTGTTTTAGATGCTAACATATGCAGCCAGTCTGTTATACGCCTGGGGCCCAATTCCGCTGCAGAAGATACGGAATTGCCTAGAAAGTATGGTCAATGCTCTGATACTTCCATAGGAGGACTTCCAACAGGTGAAACTAGTGGTTTATCAGTGGAATTGATTTCAGCAACCACAATGAATTTCACTGCTTTCGGCTCCAAAGAAGGTCTAAGATCCTCCAGACCAAATGAGTACTCGGCCAACATAGAGAATATAGGAACAGCACCAAAAATGTCTGGGGAAGATATTTTCGAAGAATCAACACTGGGCCAGTTTGAAGGGAATAAACTCAAAATGCAGGTTATACCAGAGATCGAGGTATGTCCACAGAATTTGATGGATGTTACAGGTAGCAGCAGCAACATTGATATTTCAAGAAAGTTAGAGCTCAATGAAGTAAATTCGAAGAATGGATCTTTATACTATCCGGGTGAGACAGTCAATGGTCCCAAAACAAAAGGAATAAAAATTGGAAAAGACAAACAGGACCCCGACCCAGTTGATTGGGATGGCTTGAGAATACAGGCATTAAAGGATGGCTGCAAGAGAGAGAAATCAGCAAACACAGTGGATTCAGTTGACTGGGATGCAGTTAGACATGCAGATGTTAAGGAAGTTGCAGACGCAGTTAAAGAAAGGGGGATGAATAATAAATTGGCAGAGAGAATCAAGGTATGTGTGTACCAGATATACTGCTCAATTCATCTAGTCTCTTTATCTTCTCAACAAACAGAATTGGAGTACCAATCAGTTTTGACACCAAAACCAACTGATCGTTTAATATTTTCTACAGGACTTCCTAGACCGCATTGTTAGAGACCATGGAAGCATCGACTTGGAATGGCTTAGGGACGTTCCACCAGACAAGGCAAAGTAAGCCCATAGATTTATCAGATATTGTTGATACATTTGAAAGGGAGAATACTGATAATTACATGTTACTTACATTTTGCAGAGAGTATCTGTTGAGCGTTAGAGGTCTAGGCTTGAAGAGCGTAGAATGTGTTAGGCTTTTGACACTTCATCAGCTTGCATTTCCGGTATGTTTAAGATAAATTACAATTGATTTATGAAGAGGTACAGAAATTTACCCTGACGGTTGTTTATGCCATGGTCACAAAAGGTTGACACCAATGTTGGCCGTATAGCAGTACGATTAGGTTGGGTACCACTTCAACCATTGCCTGAGTCTCTTCAGCTGCATCTACTAGAACTGTAAGTACTTAGTCCCGTTCTAACTTTTTCTAGAGTGATGTAGCACCAGAGAAAATGCTGATTCTGTTTTATGCAGGTATCCTGTACTGGAGTCCATTCAGAAGTACCTATGGCCAAGGCTCTGCAAGCTTGATCAAAGAACACTGTAATTTTTAAAATTTTGTAATAGTAAAATTTCTTATCAAACCCAATAAGTTAAGGTTGACATTCATTTTGTTCATGGTCAACTCCCTATACAGGTATGAGCTGCATTATCAGATGATAACGTTTGGAAAGGTGCGTCCAAATTTTGCAAAGATTCCTTAAACATTCAGAAAGACAGATAATTTTTAAAATTTCACCACAATGACATGCTTCCCTTGACAGGTGTTTTGCACAAAGAACAGACCAAATTGCAATTCATGTCCAATGAAAGGAGAATGCAGACATTTTGCAAGTGCATTTGCAAGGTTTTGCACATCAGTTCAATATGTTACTTTTTCATTTGTAGTTCTTGACACTCTTTGGTTACATGATATTTTTGCTTGATTTTAACTCCATTGTGCAATACTGGACCAGCAGATTTTTAAAAAAAATGCTTTCTAGTGAGATAAAACGCCTAAACTTGAAGACAGTAAGGACAATGACAATGCTGAAGCATAAGAGAATTTTACCAATATACCACCATGGCTAGTGTAAACGCATAAATTGAATGAAAGAAGCTGCATTCAAGTTGCATTATTTGTTTTAGATATTGTTGTAAGTTTAGTTGATGTTATAAAGTTTATTATTGAGTTACCACTAATATTAACAACTTTCATACATATTCAGTGCTCGACTTGCTCTTCCAGCACCAGAAGATAAAAGCATAGTCAGTGCAGCAGGAAACAAATCAGATGGTCAAAATCCAGTGAGAGATGTGAATGTGTTGCAGTTGCCTTCACCCCATGATTCACCCCAAATTAATCATTTGTGTGTGCAATCTGAAGTTAGCACATCTCTACCCATTATTGAAGAACCAAAGTTGCAGGAGCCCATAATTGAAGAACCTGCTACACCAGAACAGGATTCCACAGAAATTTCAGAACATGATATTGAGGATGGATTCCTTGAAGATCCCGACGAAATTCCCACTATCCAACTGAATATGGAACAGTTCACACTGAATTTGCATAAGGTCCTGCAGCAAAATACAGAACTACAGGAGTGTAATATGTCAAATGCATTGGTAGCTTTGACTGCAGAAGCTGCCTCAATTCCTGTGCCTAAGCTAAAAAACGTGAGCCAGCTTAGAACTGAACATCAAGTGTAAGTGGTTGCTCTAAACATGGAGATGTCCAATTTAGCATATCATATTAATCACTATAAATTTTGAGAAACCATAATGGTATCGCCCAACCACCAATTATCTCCTATAGGCAGCTAACAGGCAAATATATTCACATCAGCCTAGAGGAATTTGTCAGACAGATATACTAGCTGTTCTGAATCACAAGGCATACTTGATAATCCTTCAAGCATCTAAATAACTATTCTCTGTTTTTACAGGTACGAGCTTCCAGACTCGCACCCTCTCTTACAAGGGGTAAGAAATATATTATCAGCTTGTTCAAGCATATTAAAAACTTTCCTGTCCAATAAACTTAGTTACTGACAAAAGTATAATTTCTCAATTTGCAGATGCAGCAAAGAGAGCCAGATGACCCCAGCCCGTACCTACTAGCCATATGGACTCCAGGTAACACACGAGGCGAGAAGCCCAAATTTTAACAAAGCATGTAACATTGTTTACGGGCTTCCAAAATATAAGCAGTTAATATTGTCATAAATTATTAAAATTAGCTGGTTGTATAGTAAATTTTAAAAAATACTCTTAAGATTAATTTTCTTCTGGAAATGTTTCATATCAGGTGAAACCATAGATTCAATCAATCCACCGGAAAGACGTTGCAGCTCACAAGGGTCAGAGATATTATGCACAGATGAGACTTGTTTATCATGCAACAGCATCCGAGAACATAATGCCAAAACTGTCAGGGGAACTCTTTTGGTATAATTACGATCCATTTTTTCAGAAAGTAACTGATATAGACAAGTCCTACTTCAGAATGTCCAGTCTAATGTAGCTTGTCATGATAGATACCATGTAGAACAGCCATGAGAGGGAGCTTTCCACTTAATGGCACATATTTCCAAGTAAACGAGGTGAGATCGCTTACCAGATTTCAACTCATAATAAGAATAACATCTTAAAATTAATTGGAATTTCAACATGCACAGGTGTTCTCTGACCATGAAAGTAGCTTGGAACCGATTGATGTTCCAAGAGAGTGGCTGTGGAATTTGCGAAGGAGAATAGTGTACTTTGGCACTTCAGTACCGACCATCTTTAAAGGTAAAGTTGGTTGGCGAAAAGAATTTTAATAATAGTATATCACTAAAATTTATAACAACTGGGATCATTTTTCTTTTTGTTAACAGGACTGACGACTGAGCAAATTCAGTATTGCTTTTGGAGAGGTATGTGTGAGTTTGACTGTCAGGTGTTTCATGTTTCAACTGTTCCAGCACTTTGTATGCACGTGCAGAGATTCGATAAGTGCTAACCTGAAATAGTCTGCACAATCCCAATAAATCAACTCTGGCTTCTTGCGCAAGTAAGAAATAAACTAAAAAGAAGATAATTATAATAACATGAAATCCAAATACCGACCGTTAGATCCATGACCAGTTGTTTCTTGTAAAAAAAAAAAATGGCATCAGCATTAACTTTCAAAACCTGAGTGCCGGACAGGGCTGAAGACACATTGGTGATATATTGTAGCTTGAATTGGAACATTGGATTCCTTTTTTCTGTCAAGTAAGAGTCTCAGATGCCTTATGTCGAATGTTTGATATACAGATTGGCTAGGCTGCACTATAGTGCTTCAGTGCAAAACATATTCGGCCCTAGTGGATTAACGACTGTGAAAGAACCGAAAGACTTGAGCTAGGTCGTTGTGTTACAAAACAAAAGAGAGGCTGCATTAGTGTGCGTGGTGCTTAAGGTTAGAAGTGGTGTTATGAGAGTATGCACACCGATCAGCTATAGCTTTGTATGGCACCAATCTCTGCTTATGGGACAGCATAGGAATTCTAAAAGATCCTTGTTTTTCTTACGTTACTTCATTTCCATAATTTTCTACCCGACTAGAGAATGTTCTGAGTCATGGCCTCATGGAGAACTCAGCACACTTAATTAGCCATATTTGGTTGAAATAGGCTTTACTTTCCACCACACCAAGTGATTTAACATCTGCGTGCTACATAACTAGGTATGTGCTTTTAGTTGTAAAAAACAGTGGAGGCACTTACCACAACCACCACCTGCCCTATACTGAATTTCGATCCCGTCCCATTTCTCGACCCAGACCATCTCCCGATTTATGTCACTATGCCTCCACACCTGGTTTAGGCCACTGACCCTTCATTCGAAACAAAAGCATGGATTGAACGTTTATTGGTCAACATCTGTGGATAAAATTCTTTCTGGGTGAAATAACAAGCAATCCCTCATTTTTTTAGTATCACGGCCTTTGCTTCTGGCACAAACAGGGGAAGATCGGAAGAGC
>JAYMSP010003621.1:0-19088 GCA_036897095.1 Plantago elongata
AATTCAAATTTTGAAATTCAAAAGTGTGAGGGAAAATAAAAATTTCAAAACTGGGAGGGAAATTCCGAATTGAAAAAATCGGAGGGAAATTCAAAATTCAAAATTCAAAATGAATGATTAAAAAATTAAAAAATTTCAAAATTGGTCTCATTTTGTAGATCATGAAAAAACGTATCCGTTGGTGTTTTTTTTGTATTTTTTTATTAAGTATTTTTTGAGATATTATCGTTCGAAACCGGATAAATTCAAAATTCAAAATTCGAAATTCAAAATGAATGATTAAAAAATCAAAAAATTTCAAATTGGTCTCATCTTGTAGATCGTGAAAAAATGTATCCGTTGGTGAATTTTTTATATATTTTTATTAAGTATTTTTGGAGATATTATCGTTCGAAAACGAATAAAAACCGAAAACCGAAAAAAACGAAAAAAAGCAAAAAAAAATAAAAGGGGCTGCGCCCCAGGCACCTTGACACGGCGCCCGTGCCACACGCCGCGCCTATTGGCGCGGCGTCAGCCCCCATTGGGGCGCCTATGGCGCGGCGCCGCGCACGGCGCCGTGCCGACGGGGCCCCATTGGGGGCGTCTAATTATTACACTACTGACACTTCACAGCATCAAATAAATTAAGATTAATCGTCTTTCCCTGAACTTAGGATTATGCAGGATCAAAACATAACTCCAATTAAAGGTTGGAACATATATACTACTCTTAGGATGAAAGTTGAACAAGCTAGTAGAGCTATCTAGCTACCTAACACAATCTAATTAAACATGAATATATACTATAGTAGTCTAGAAATGGCCAATGGAACAGTAGATATAGCTCGCCATGTGTAATTGCCGAAATGCAGCTGATTTAGTGTTCCTCAGCAAATTAAAGAAGATAAGTAAGGAACACAAACATCACATTTTTCACAAACCAAAATGCGCTAATAGACGACGAACTAGCAACAGAGCTAGAGCGACGGCCACGATAGCCACCATGACTGCCAGTAGTACTCCCCATTATACCACGATAGCCACGACCTCCTCCACGACTTCCTCCATGACCGCCACCTCGACCTCCGCCACCTGGTTCTGCAGCAACTAACATCACCATCAGAGTTACGATGAGTACGAAGAGAACGTACTTTTGCCCTGTTACCCAGCTCATTATTGCAGTTTCACACAAGAGTAAAAGGTATGGAATTAATCAGGATAACAAGGAATAAAGAGAGAGTGGTGTGGAGATTCCAAATGAGAATAAAATGATGAGTTTTATAGAGAAAGGGTTGCTTAAAATAAAATCAGGTTTCCATATTTATCTATGACGTACTGTTTTGTGTTGCAGGCTTTTGATATCTCTTGGAACAATATCAGGAAAATTTCGAATCAGCAACACACATGTTGCAAACCAAATGTAATGAGTTTGTTCCTTATACTCATCACGTGAATCATTTTGGCAGGTCACTGTGACAGCGAAAAGGGCCGCAAAAAGAGTGTATAAATATCACATTTTAGAACTACATTCCATGAAATTTCTTAACATTATTTTATCAATTTCTTTAACATTATTTTATCAAATATTTTTTATTATATATGGTGACAAACATATGGCATGTGATGATAGATTATGTGTAAATAATTTTAATGTAGTTAGAGTTTAAATATAATTATTATTCTCATCAGAATAATGTAGTTTGTATTTATATATATATCCCTTGATATTCATTAATACAATCACGAAAGATATTCTTTCATGTGAGACACGAGGGTTATATATGTAAGTGACTTTTTGTCATAGAACTGTAATTGAGTTATATTAATTCCAGTTGCATTTTTCTGCACACAAATTACACAAAAACTCAATTCAAATTGAGTTATCTCTAATATTACATTCTAGACCTATGTTTCATTATCAATTGATGACGAGACCGACAAGTATATATACTTCTCCATCCGATTGACTGAACTTCACATTGAAAGAGTTCTAAAATCGAACTTGGCTTGTTGGACTCGACCCAATATGACATGCCAATAGGCCTAGTCTTAATGGATTGGAGACTATTCCAGAAATCACAAATCATAAACAGTTTAGTTAGGTAAGGTTTCATGTTAGGTGTATATGGGTGTATATGCATAAGAGAAAAAATGTTAAGCTTTCAAGATATCATATGTAATGGAAAAAGAACCACCAAATGGTGACATTGAAAGAAACGAATAAGATAAATGTTAGATAATGATTTCATGTGTTTGATGTGCTAAATCAAAGTCTAAACACGAGAATATTAGGACAAATATCAGCATCTCAATATTGTCCTTTAACTAATTAAAAGTCAGTTAATCTTACATAAAATAACACCACCACATACCACTTGCTAGTATGAACCAGACTCCAAAAAAATTGACAAAATTTGAAAATGCAAAACCAAATCAAACAAAACTGCGAATCCACACCAACCCATATTCCTCATGGACACATGGCCCATCCCCATTGGCCATCGATAACATCAAGGATCACCTCTTGATTTCCAATTTCCACACATAATGCTCCATTTGTTTTCATAAAATAACTTAAACTGTGGTGTTTTCAATTAAAATTTATTAAAATTAAACTGAAGTAAAGTATAAATTATAATTAAATTAAATTGAAGAGAACACAACTTTAAATTGAATAGTGTTTGCATTGATAGTGATTTTAAATATAAATGCATTTATTTTCGTAATAAATCTCCTTGCATTATATAAAAACATGAAATTCACAAAATAATTCAACTTATATATATATTGATTCCTATATTAAACAACATATTGATTTGTGGGGCCAATCTCAAAGTTTTACTAAATCATAGGAGGAGAGGACAACACCGCCTACTTTTTTTTTTAATAAAAAGATCGAAAGTTATATTGTACTTGCTTTTGAAATAATATTAACGTGAACTAAAATCTAAAAAAAATCACCTCACTAACAAAAAAATTACATGTATTGGTTTGTGGTTTCAATATACCAATCATAATGCAGTGTATGAGTGAATGTGTTGAATTGTTTATTCGAAATTCAGTTATTTATTTCGTCCATATTATTGTTATAATAAATTTATTATGACATAACATAGTTAAGAATGTCATTTATCAGTAGCGGAGCCTCCAAAACAGATCCGAGAAAGCCACAGGAACACAGGGGTAAACGTGTAATTGGAAGAGAGACCCATATTCCGGTACAACTTGATGCAAAATTGACCAAATCTAATGTCTCTCTCATATCAGTAGTAGTAGTAGTAGTATTTATAAGCCTCAAAATTCAGTAGTTGGTACTTGATTCTTTCTTGGTACTAGTATAAGTAGTAGTAGTGGAACGCAACAGCTAGCTATATATGCACACGCCAGTTTTACAAACTCTCCTCCTTGTTCTTTCCTCCAAACTCAAACCGATTCAAATCATTTTTCCTCATCGATCGATCTGTAATCTCTTGTTCACTAATGGCGAATGCAAATGGAACCTCCACGGATCTGAGACAGGCCTTTCTCGATGTTTACGCAGTCCTCAAATCCGAGCTATTGAACGATCCTGCTTTTGAATGGACTGATGCTTCTCGCCAGTGGGTTGAACGGGTAACCTCCTTCTTCTTCTTCTTCTTCTTCTTCACTCCCTTTCGTTTCGTTGATTGTTCATCGGATTTCTCAGTCGATCTGGATTTGATCGGATTAGTGTAGTATCGAGGTGAATCTGGTTAGAATCGGTTTTAGTTTTGGATTGAATTGAATTGAGTAGAGCTGTTTCTCCGAGTTTTTAGGAAGGCAATATCTGAATGACTGGAGACTACTGCTACTGGTTGGATTACTTACTAACATGACTCAGCTCTAGGTAAAAATGCTGTTATGTATCGGAGATGAGTTTATTTTATGGGGTCCACTTGTGGATTTTTACCTGTGATTAATTGGATGTCAAAATGAAACGAAAGTGATGAATACTTCTGGAATGTACAGTGCTGTTTCATTAAAGCAAGCATACTTAAAGATGGCATCCATTCACTTTAAGAGAGCATTTGTTTTGTACAAGCTATGTTTATTTATACCTATTTGAGAACAGAACACTTTTTTTTGCACTGGAGGAATTCATTATGCTATCCCATTTAGCTTCAATATTCCAGTAATCTAGACCCTTGGTGGTGTATTTATCCTGGTGATAGAATAGCTCTTGGAGTGATCCCTCTGATTCTTCTTGGCATTTCCAGTGGTTTCTACCTTCTAGTGTTGCCTCATATTTGTCTTTGGTATTATGGAGATACTGATGCAGTGATGCACAAATACCATTTGCTCATATCTCCTCTTTTCTTGAGCTTATACAAGTTTTTTTTTTTTTTAATTTACTCCATTTACACTTTATGACAACCTATGAATGAAAAACGGATGAAACTGTATTTTAGATGATAGGCTAGTATGTTGTTTCAGGCTAAGAGATTTACTTGTGACCTTTCATTTTAATGGAAGACTACAAGTCCAAGACTTTTATTGGTGGGGCGGGAATGAAGTATAGCTTCATTAGGAATTTGTTATTGGTGATAAAAAACAATTTCCTTTACAAAAGCACATAGAAATTTTAATTTTAGGATATACTAACTTGCTGGCAGTGAAGTTAATATAACAATATTTAGTTTCACGCCTCTTTGTTGTTGCTGATATGGATTTTCCTTTACCTTCTGACAGATGTTGGACTACAATGTGCCTGGAGGTGAGAATATAGCATTTACTTGAAATTTACAAGCTGATCTGATTTTTAGTATATAACATTCATGCTAAACAATGAGCTATGATTTGCAGGTAAGTTAAACAGAGGCCTGTCAGTTATTGATAGCTACAAATTGCTAAAAGAAGGAAAAGATCTAACTCAAGAGGAAGTGTTTCTTGCTAGTGCTCTAGGGTGGTGTATTGAGTGGGTATGTTTAATTACAATGCAAAATAGCTGTACGTTTTGTAGTGGGCATCGTGTTACCTTAGAGTCTGATTCATAAAATGTTTGAAATTGCAGCTTCAGGCATATTTCCTTGTGCTCGATGATATTATGGACAATTCTCACACTCGACGTGGTCAACCATGCTGGTTTAGAGTCCCTAAGGTCTGTGCTTGGAGTCTGATTATACTCAATCAAGTTCATATATGTCATCAGTGCCTAGCCATTAACCTTGAAAATTTTCATGTTATAGGTTGGCTTGATTGCTGCAAACGATGGGATCTTACTCAGGAACCACATTTCTAGAATTCTTAAGAATCACTTTAGAGGAAAGCCTTACTATGTGGATCTGTTG
Source organism: Plantago elongata (assembly GCA_036897095.1). Classification (NCBI taxonomy): domain Eukaryota; kingdom Viridiplantae; phylum Streptophyta; class Magnoliopsida; order Lamiales; family Plantaginaceae; genus Plantago; species Plantago elongata. Next base: position 5,289 of record JAYMSP010003621.1, read on the forward strand.
GATTTGTTCAATGAGGTAACATCACAGATGAATGATACCGGTGTGGTATGTTTTGTGTGATTAGATTTGCTAACCTGCTAACTTCAATATATATAATGTTGTAGGTGGAATTCCAAACTGCTTCAGGACAGATGATAGATTTGATAACAACAATCGAAGGAGAAAAGGATTTGTCAAAATACTCGTTGCCACTGTGAGTAAAGGATCATCAAAAAGACTATGCTAAAGATTGAAATTTGTCGACAAGCAAAAAATATTGATGTTCTTATGCTCTATGTGATTGATGGTATATTGATATTTGTGCATAAGTCTTCAGAGGCCTTATTCGTATAGATTTTGTGGGGGCGATATGAGGATTTTTCTAGTTTCTTCATTTATAACTACAGTGGATGCAAATATTTATTGCAATCTTCAGACATCACTCTCTTCTGTCCTTGTATGTCTTGATTCTTTTTCTAAAGATACTATTGTTTCAACTTTCGCAGTCACCGTCGTATTGTGCAGTATAAGACTGCCTACTACTCGTTTTACCTTCCTGTAAGTGGACTTTATGTAATTTCTCTTAATCCACATATGTTCATGGCCTCTGGTTTTTCAGTTTAACATTCTCTGTTTTTCCAAAGGTTGCATGTGCCTTGGTAATGGCTGGTGAGAACCTAGACAACCATGTTCACGTGAAGGATGTGCTCATTGATATGGGAATTTATTTCCAAGTGCAGGTGCGATATCTGCTGCTGCATTATGTGAATTATATTAGTAGTACACGAAGTTTGCATTAAGTTGCATTTGAACAAGAACCAAATCTGTTTATCTATTAAAATTTCTGCTAGTCTTTTTAAATCAACATCCTTGTTATCTGTTCAGGATGACTACCTGGATTGCTTTGGTGAACCAGAAAAGATCGGAAAGGTAAGATCATGAGACATGTCTCCCATATTAACACAAGGATATATTCCCCTTTCTAATCTCCTTAACTTCATCTCTATTCATGATCAGATTGGAACTGACATCGAAGATTATAAGTGTTCTTGGTTGGTGGTAAAGGCCCTGGAGCTTTGCAACGAAGAACAAAAGAAAATCCTTTTTGTAAGAACCATGATCTTTATGATTTTGCCTAGCTTTTCTTATTCTCTCTTTACCATGTAAATGACGAACATATGATGGCCTTTGTTCCCAGGATCACTATGGCAAAGAAAATCCTTCTGATGTTGCAAAAATTAAGGCGGTCTATCATGAAATTAATCTCCAAGGTGCTTTTGCTGAGTATGAAAGCCAGAGCTACGAGAAGCTAACGAGCTCTATTGCAGCTCACCCGAGCAAAGCTGTGCAGGGAGTGCTCGAGTCCTTCTTGGGCAAGATTTACAAAAGGCAGAAATGAGACTGCTTCAAATCCTGGCGCTATGGACTTGTATTCTTCTTTGGGGGAAGAACAATTTCCCATTGTGATGTTTGTACCAGTATATTTTTTCACATCCTGTTTGTATTAGTCGATTGTTCAGCACCAGGAATGTGCCATTTTTATCTGACTATATTGCATGTGTAACTTTTTCTCCATGATAAATAAATTGTTCCTTGATTGAGATTTGTCTATGCTAATTATAATTTAGGAACAGAATTGGTATTCATCAGGGTCCTGGAATTTCATATTTTTAGGAACAGAATTGGTATTCATCAGGGTCCTGGAATTTCATATTTTTAGGAACAGAATTGGTATTCATCAGGGTCCTGGAATTTCATATTTTTAGGAACAGAATTGGTATTCATCAGGGTCCAGGAATTCAACAAGCCTATTTCCAATTCTGGAAAAAAGAAAGATTTGCCTATTTTTTAAATTCTGAAAAAGTTAAACATTTGAACGTTATGGAGGATACTAAAATAATCCATTCATATCATGAAAATCTTTTCAATTTGACTTTTATAATAGTTAATTTTTAAATATTTCAAGACCACGAGATCTGATTATCCCAAGTACCCGTAGTAGTTTTGGCAGTTTTAATTGAATAAATACATATTCGGCACATATATGATTTATCCCAAAAGTATACGAGTGTAATTTATATCCGATCACTCCTATATTTTAAGACCACGAGATCTGATTATCCCAAGTACCCCGTAGTAGTTTTGGCATTTTTGATTGAATAAATACATATTCGGCACATATATGATTTATCCCAAAAGTATACAAGTGTAATTTATATCCGATCACTCTTAATCGTTGATTAAGATAAGCCTACTCATTTACATGAGGAACATATTAACGCCTTTATCTTCATATTCAATTCGAAGTATATGTTATGTTTGTTAACCATTTGATGTGCGTCATCCTCGCAAAGTCTAATCCAACTATATTATTCCATGGATACCATACTTAAGTTCACACTATGCTCATTTGGATTTTGAGATAATTGCTAATGCGTTTAACTCATGTACATTGCGGATCAGACACAATCAATAAATTTAAATAATACAATACGTTTTATCCAGTTATCGAAATGCATTTTATAACAATCAAATCTTCTCTACAAGCATAACTCCACCAACAATCCCAAGCTCAACCCTACTTGTTAATAAAACGAGCATGATAAGTAGGCTCGTGCTTGATTAATTAAGTTCGAGCATTAATCGAGTTCGTTTATGAAAATGCATATAAATAAAAAGATATAATTTAACCGAGTCCCATCGATTCCTAGTCGAGTACAAAAAGTCGAGCCGTATCCAACTCGATAACCAAACATGTTACATTTGGTATCGAGCTTGACTCAAACACTTTATCGAACAAGTCGAGCCCTCATCTCCACCACAACCCTTCAATTAAAACCATCGGTTGAAGTTAAGATCGATGATAGTTGGTTGATAACTACAAAATCAGGTAGACATTTTGCTTTCGGCAGCGGTCCATTTACCAACCATAACATAATTAAGCGTGTTCTACATATTGGGGGATTCTTTATTGGTACCACTTAGGCTTTGTTCTCCTTTCCTAATAAATATAATAGAAAGGAAAGATTAAAAAAAAATACCTTAAGTTTTTTGATATTTTTGTAAAAATATACCTTATTATTTTGTGACCGTCTAATTTAATAAGTTTAAACTGAATTGAAATTGATAAGTTTTTCAATATATATACGATCCGACCTGAGTTTTAGCTTTATTTTAATCACGAAAATCAGCTCTAAACCTGAAGAAACGACTAAACGAGACCTGAAAGGCAGGGGTTGATTGCACGTGAAAGTCGAGCCATTCACAGCAGAGGACAGATAGATACATACAATTCATACGCACAACAAATTGCTCTCGATTTTCTTGTCTCTTCATCATCGATTTTCGACCCAGTTTTGTTTTTGAATTCTTACCTGTTCCATTCAATTCTATTCAATTCTTTCCCAACAAAACTACTTCAAAACCATTGCTCCTCACCATCACTCCCTGTCAAACCTCTTCACCGACTGCTTGTTCATGCTGTTTTGCTGTTTATTATCATGTATGTCACTTTTATCTACTATTTCTTCTGATTTTCTGTTCAATTTCACTTTGCCGCATGTTTTGGAAACAAGGGCTTTTTTTTTTTTTTTTTTTTTTTTTTAAATATTGGTTTGTTTGGTTGGGTTTGTATGATCAATGAATGCATATTGGAATCAATGTTGGTTGTGTTTAATTTGATTATAGATTGGATTTAGTTCTGCATGAATCTCAATTGAGCTGATTTACCTTCGCTTGCTGATTTACTGTTGTAATTCTATTCAGCTTGTTGGTGATCTTGTTTTTACCTCCAATTTTAGATTTCTGTTGAGAGAACTGGATAGCTGTTTGGATGATTTTTTCCTGTGCTTTCGGGTTTTTTGTGCTATTGAGGAATTGTGAATTTTCAACTTTACTTTTGCTTATTTAGGAAGGATTCATCACTTTTAAGGTCAACTGGTTTAGCTGATTGATCACTTCTAGAAATACTGTTAGAATCAATGTTTACTTTGTTTATTCATTGAATTTCCATTACCAATAAGTTACAAGTTGCAACCGAGTAAAAATATAAATAGGGTAAATTTTAAGACTAGTGATTTATTTGAATGTTTCATGGTTTTTATTGATGGACATTGATATTACGTCAAAGATTTTGTAGCGTGAACTAAAAATTGCTTGCATTGTGTGTCTTAATGTATACATAAACGGTAGTTTCTGCTTACATTGCAATTTAGGATATGCAGTGATTGCCTCCCTTCTCTTTCATCCAGTTTTAAATAGGTTCCAATGTATTAATTGGTTTCTGCTTATTGCGTTTGTAATTGGGTAATGCTTTATAGGGTACTCTTACGTCTGTTTCTGTAGTTGAAATACATGGTGAGCTGAAGAGGGTGCAAGTTGCATGCATGAAAGTGTGGGCTTGTCATTTTGTGCTGGCATACTCCTTAGCTATAGACTTATTTAATACATTCACTTGAACTAGTCATAAATTCACTTTATTCATGTTGTTTCTCTTTTGAGTTTGTCGTTTACTGAAGATGGTAAGTTAACAATCTAAAAGGGCGCAAGCATTAGTCAACTAATTTCATGCCGTAAATGTACTTTGATCACGTAGATTGCATGTTTAGCCTGTCGTTACCAAAAGGCGGCAACTTCAATAATCATATAACTCACAAGTTTAAGTAAACTAATTGCTTGCACGAATGTCATTTAATCGCGGTGTTGTCCTCCTTGTTCAGTTCGTCATTTACTAAAGATGATGAGGTTAACTACCAAGAAATGGGAGACTCTAATAATGCACTTATTAATTCAAATCATGTGGAAAGCTAATCATGCATGGATCTAGCAAACTTTGGCCTATTTGATCAAGTTTACCCATCTATATTCTGGCACATGGTCGTAAGTTGTCTTATATTATTCCTGTTATTTTGTTTCAAACTCAATTGCTACAGGCATGCAATGCTGTAATTTTCTGAAAAGACCATGGTACAGTGCCTAGAAGGAGTGAAGCATCTGCTTTCTGCCGTTGTAAATTGTTGCGAATCCGAGATATACAAGCAACCATATGGCGTTGACAATCCTGAAGTACTAGCAAGAGAGACAGTATGTATGTCATCTTATGCCTACTTATTCTCAACAGTTTCATAAACAAGATCAAACTGCATTGGTGTCTGTCTCATATCGTTTCAGTTATTATCTTTTCCTGCAGAATAAGTTTGTGCATATTGTTGAAACTGATATGGATTTTGATTTATTTCTGTTATGTTGAAATGGATTCCATTGAATGAAGGCTGTATATTGTATTAAGCATGCTCATGATGGCCTAAGTAAGCAGCTATGCGAGACAGGATAACCAAAATATCTAGACACGTTAAGAGTGCTCGTGACAGTCTAAGCGCACATGTGATACTGGACACTAATAAATGACCAGATTTGTCAATCCTGCGAATATAAAATCTTATGTCTAACATTCACTAGAAACTTGCTCATTATCCAACTTAAACAACTCAACAAAACAAGTCAGAATACAGACACCTAGTATTCACCCCTAATAGAATTGTTAGGACACGTCGGAGCAAAATTTGTGAACTTTTTTTTTATTTGTCGTATGAGGTTCAAATAATTCCTTATAGACACAACAAGATGTTTCAGGTGTTTTAAAGATAACCAAATCTGATACTTGCAGTATTTTCATGATTCACTCATTGCCGAGTTTTGAAAATGAAGTGTAATTTAAGCATTCTCAGTCTTTCTTTGTTTTTAGTAATCGGAAATAACCAACAACCAAAGTTTCCTGTGTATTAGTACTATTATGTCCATGCCAAGCTAATGTTAGCATCCTGCAGTTGGTATATATGTGCATATTCTACATCCTCCAAGTCCCTCTATGGAGTAATCATAACTGTTTCCTGCATCTTCATGATTTTCTGCAGTTAGTGTTAGCGAAATAGAAGCTTTGTACGAGTTGTTTAAAAAGATTAGCAGCGCTGTGATTGACGATGGGCTAATTAATAAGGTAATGAACGCTAGTTGTTTCGTTACTTATTTATTTATGATAATCTTTTCTGTTGGAGACTTATTTACCTTTCTCGCATTGAAACTCCCTTTGGCTATCTCTATTCTTCTCATGTTATTCATCATATATTCGATCTCAGTTTGGTAAATTGTAATTTCATTCTTCAGGAAGAATTCCATCTTGCGCTGTTTAAAACAAACAAGAAAGAGAGTTTGTTTGCCGACAGGGTTAGTATTCTTTTTTCCCCTCATAAATTTTATTGACACACCAACTGTTTGCTCAAATAGAATTCCCTGAAGTTTAATTAACCTTATCTGGATATTTTACTCTGAGAAAGTAAAAGAAGCAGGTATATGGAGTGTGCTAGTCCTACATATTTATCATGTTTACAATCACCTGTTGTCCATGTCTTTGCTTAGAGTACATGATTAAGTCCCTTGTGTTATTGTTACTCGCATCATCTCTTTTGTTGTTATCACCTCTTTTGTTGTTATCACTTTATTCTTTTTTATTGATATTATTTTTCTTTAGGTATTTGACTTATTTGATATAAAGCATAATGGGATATTAGACTTTGAAGAGTTTGCTCATGCTCTTTCAGTCTTTCACCCAAATGCTCCAGCCGAGGATAAAATTAATTGTAAGTGGCATCTTTTCCATGTTTTAACTTTATGACGATGTACTTATTTTAGTCAAATTGATGCCAAACCTTACACTCTCTCTGTCATTCATTCATTCATTCTTCCTTTTTTTTTTTTTTTTTAATCAGTTTCATTCCAATTATATGATCTCAAGCAACAAGGATTCATTGAGAGACAAGAGGTATTTTCTAAGATGCACGTGAATTTGGAGCATCACATACCCTCAAGATTCTTTTCACTATAGTACTTGATAGATGCACACTATTTCTAAAGCATGCAGTCCATACACTCCTATGTATTTAAGCGCCACAATTATAAATGCAGATATTTGTGATTTGCATAAACGAAGTCTTCAAATTGTACCCTCATTACTAAAGCTAAAGCTTGATATATATAGCATATTAATATAAGAATAAATGTAATTATCATTATAGCATATTAATTATAATTCCAAGAGCTAATGCTAATGCTGTTCAGGATTTTAATTTTTCTTTAATGTTGTAGGTAAAACAGATGGTGGTGGCAACACTGGCTGAATCTGGCATGAACCTTGCAGATGACGTTGTAGAGAGTATCATTGACAAGGTGATGCACTTGTGACACATCACTTTACTTTAAGTATACCAGTATGTGTGCCTGATTAATATTTGCATGTTGCTACCACTGAGGTTGCAAGAATTTGGGGCGACAATTACGGTATATGGTTAAACAATGTTGTGTCTGGAGCTACGGCTCTGCAGTGAAATTTGCCTGCATCTGATGGTTGCTGATTAATTAGGCAGCTAGGTTCAGACTTGTGGTAGTAAGCTTGTGGCTTAGAATGTTTTCTTGGGTAGCATAATGTAATTGATCTTATTTATGCACATTAGAATTACGATAATCTTATTTTATCCATGCTCTGGTCAGCTTGGATATTGTGTTAAATTTTATGCCGTGTTATCTGACAATACTCGTTAAATTATATCACTCCTTGATTTCAGACATTTGAGGAAGCAGACACAAAAATTGTCGGGAGGATTGATAAAGAAGAGTGGAGGAACCTTGTGATGAGACATCCGTCTCTGTTAAAGAATATGACCCTTCATTACCTCAAGTAAGTTTTTCCACTGCTGATGTAACCATACTGCCTCTGCGATCATTCAATGCCTATAATAGGATTTTAAGATGACTAGGCTTTCCTTGTGGGATCTAATGGTTTCTGACACATAATAAAAACTACAAGTTAAATTGATCAATGATAGATTAAGGGTTCGGTGTAAAATCTGGGAGCAAGTCCAAATAATGGGAAAATCTACATCACATTAGTATACATTAGTATAAATCAGTTTAGTTTAGCAGGAATAGTCCTTTGTCATATCCACGAAAATCATACTTTTTACAAGAATTTCATGATGAATCGGTAATCTCATACAGAGAGAGAGAGAGAGACTTGATTACATGTTTCGTTGCACCAATATTTTTATTTCTCTTTCTGGTTAAGTTGTGATAACTGCTCACATGCCCCAGGTTCAAACATGCTGTTATATCTTTGTCATTAAACTTTGATGTAATCTGAATATAACATCTGAGACACTAAATCAAATTGTTTCTGGTAAACAGGGACATCACCACCACATTTCCGAGCTTCGTATTCCATTCACAAGTTGATGATAACTAGGCTTGAGAATTGCCTCTTGTTGTATTCTGGGGTAGGCATGGGTTTTCAGACCTGGACAATAGGTCATTTCTGTCCATGGCGATCAAAGAGAGATCGCTGTAGCGTAATTAGGTGCAGGATGTTCAAAATGCAGGATTTTTTTTCTTCCTTTACAACATGAAAAAAATTTAATATTTTAATTTCTTGCTGAGAGCCAAAAAAATTTCATTTGTTGTGACAGAACCTTAGTTTGAAGATATAAATACATGGGTCTCTTATTTACAAGTGGAAAGAAGGTTCGAGTTGTTATTTTATTGCCTCTAAAGGAATCAAAATCTGTAGTAGCTAGTTAGCAAGCAACATATATTTCCATTAAATTCTTTTTGGTTGGCTGCACATTCTGTTCAAAGTTCTTATTGTCTTGTATTATGGAGTACTCGTAATATAGAAATCTTGATCAAATAGAAAATCTTATACCATTTCCAAAAGAAATTTTGTACTTTTGTTAAGACGAAAAATATATAAACGACTGACAATGCGGAAAACAATACACATTATAATTTGGAATGACAATTCATACAACGATTGCTATATGAATCCTGATGTTATTTAAAACATTGCAATACAAAAGTCGAATGCAACCAGAGTAAATAATGCACATATAATAAGAAAATTGAACTATAATCTTGTCCTTAGTAGTCTCATGTGAGAACAGTATGATTTACATTGAAGGCGTTACTGCATGCATGGTCTAACAAACAATCATCTGGACATGTATATACTTAATTTGTCGTGGAGAGTAAATGACATCCTATAAAAGATGAGTAGGATATGATGATATTTGGAAAATTATTTGGTGACAGAATGAAATGAGAGAAAAGTGATACTACTAGAAATGAAGGTAAGTAAATAAATGGTATTATTCCCTTAATAAATGGTATTAACTGGAAAATATATATAGCAGGCAGCTTATAAGTAGACCAAACGAGACGAGATAGCTAGTGAGCACTTGTCTTCTATCCTGTTTCAGACACAGAAAGTAGAGTTTTCTGTCATTTCGAAGTCGAACCTTCTAGCTCGAACAACTTGCCTTCTTTTTTATTCTACAGTACTGGTAATGAATTGTTCTTTGATTTCTTGAATTCTTTCTCTCATCAAAATATTCTTTCTTCGTTACGTACCACAACTAAAACTTGAAAAACTCTCATTTTTTGTTTAATCTTTTCAATTAATCTGGCTGAGTTGCATGTATTGTGTGATATCGTGAATAAGAGCATTCACGAAAATTAAATGATATATATCGTGATTTATAATGTGTTTGTTTTGATGAATGGTCATGATTCATGTGCATCATTTTATTTTGCGTTTAGAAAAAATGGCTGACATGGGAGACTCACTCAAAGGAGCGGCACAGAAATCACTTGCAGCTGCAGGTAAACCATGATTTCATCGTTAATTTCTCAAGTGTTCTTTTGTTAAAAGAATTAATCTTTGTCATTCATTTTGTATATTTCAATCTTGGTTGTAGCTTGTCTTTGTTGGATTTTTTTTTTTTTGGAATGAATTGAGAGAGGAAAAGAAAGGGTTCCAATGAGTTGGCGAAGAAAAAACATTTAAACATTCAATCACTTTTGTTCTTTTATTTTTATTTTGCTCTTTTCATTTTAATTATGCATTTGTTTTGTCAAAAGTAAAGTAAGTCTTTGCACTGTATTCATTTTCGAAGAAATTAAATTAAAATTTTGAGTTAACGAAGTAGTAATTAACTAAACTTAATTTGATTTTTAAAATATTGTGTGGTATTGATTGTGATTTTGTCTGGATTTGGTAAAATATATGGAGACTTGATAAATAGTAATTCAACTCGATTAGCATATAGTTTCGATTTGAGAAATGAACATTAATTAATATTTGGCAAAATTGATCAACTCGAGTTGAGGAAACTCAACTTTAAATCACAAGATTCGAATCTCAATCTAACTTGTCTTGCTAGACGATATATAATTTTTATTTATTTATTTACTCCTTCCGTCCCAAATGGAGGGAGTGGTATTTATTTTAGAGTAAGTGGCAATCTATATACATTGGATAAACAAACGGGGAAGTGGTGAAAGAAAAATTATTTGTTAACGTTTTGTAAATATTATAATTTTCTCGAAACACCATTTCACTTCTATCCAATTGTTGGTACACTCCTCTAACAATGCTCCTACCAATTGTAGATCACCCTATCAAGTATCAAGTAATATGAAATGCTTGCTAAACATCTACGGTACTAGTTTAATTAAATCCACGACTTATTACTACGAAATAATTAGGTGGTTATTAGAATTTTAATTTAATCTAATACTGATTACTATAAACTAATCAAATGCAGATGGTTAAAAAATCTAATGAATGCATGAAGATACCAAATTGATGTGAAATTGGTGTTGTTAAACTTATCGCTACCATTGTGATTCTATTAATTTGAAAACTCCTTGCAAATATCACGACACATAAATAAAATTAGTTGGGGATAATCATCTGGTAGGAATTTATTTGCATGACTCACAAAAACTCACAATCTGAGACTAAAAGGGTAGAACGCGGTATACCCGTGTCATTCATACTAGTTTAATCCTAAAGCTTCCACATTGTTGCATTTATGCTATTTGATTAATGTGATTAGTAAATGTATCATGGTTACATCGATTAATTGTAAATTCTTTAATGAGTTATGTATGTCCTAAAAAGTTCCAAACCTCTTGAATTGCTTCCTTTTCTTTATGTTTAGCATGCTCATAAAGAGGTTCCAATTCACCTAGTTGAAGACTATGATTTAGTATCATATGTTTTACACTGAGTGTACGTAGGTATAATATCCGATTGATAACATAGTAGTAATGTCAACTTTAAGAGCTAGCTAGGTAAAAAAACACTGGAATCATTCGATATAACTTCATCAATACTGCTCTTCCATAATTAGTAAGAATCTTTTGGTACACTATTTTGCTAGTCCTCCAAAGTTGTATTCATTATCCATCTGCTGATGATGCACATGCACATTCTTGTCTGATCATGTAATGCCTAAGTGGCTAAGCCCATAATTTATATGTGACTGAGTAAAGGCAGAAACGATGCACTTGTAGGTGATCAGGATCAAGTACAGAGCAAACAAAAGCTAAATCTGGGAGGTAATGATTCATGTGATGTAGTCCTACCGTGACGTAATCCTATATTTGGCAATGGAATTTTGGGAGTCTGCACAATTTTGGCGCACGAGCAACCTTTTGCGCAAGCCTAGTGAATTAACTTAAATGGTCCACAGTCCACACTATGTTATAACTTAGCATAGTGTTGTGTGTGGACATTCTTGTCTGATCATGTATTGCCTAAGCCCATAATTTATATGTAACTGAATAAAGGCAGAAACACTGCACTTGTAGGTGATCAGGGGCAAGTTCAGAGCAAACGAAAGCTAAATCTGGGAGGTAATATTTTCTATCTCATCTGATATAGTCCTACCGTGAAGTATATATCCTATATTTGGCAATGGAATTTTGGGAGTATAGCTGCATAATTTTGGCTCATATTTTTTTTTTTTGAATAATCAAAACTTTTTTTATCATAATAATGTTCTAGAGCAAAACAATTTTGGCTCACATATTAAAGTAACTTTTTGCGCAATTCTAGTGCATTAACTTAATTGGTTCAAACTATGTTACTATGGACTGTGGAAGTTCCATTTTGTCACAATTACTGGTTTTGTATTTATAGCTATTCCAGAAGGAGCAACATTGTTGACAGATCTCGAAGCAGAACAAGCATTGATACGCATCAACGCTCAGGTGTATTCCCTGTCTGAGCAAGCGGACAAATGCACAAGGCTGCCTGAGTGAGTAACCTAATTTCCCAATTTCCATCCTCGATTCCATATATACTCCATATATACTGACAAATGTAGAACTATGGGATAAATAATTTGACATGCTTTGGATTAGGGCATTTTACATGGCATTGGAGTATGCCTTCAATGCAGCTCAATGCTACGCACCGGTAGAGACTGTTATGAAAATAATGGAGTATCCTTTGATCTTTTATGATTTCATTTATATATAATTAATTCAATAAACATTTAATCCTTTAAAGAATTGTTTATTAACTCGAGCTAGACCTCTCAAGAAGCACGGCCTCTCCAACAACGAGGTAACTTGATTGAAGTGGTACTACTTATGTAAGCTATCATGCTGTGGTCTCATGCAAATTGAGTATAATATTATATACATTTTCTACAATTTCAGATTGGCCTGATTGTAAACATGTTACCCATATCAGTGGATGAAGTTTCTGTTTTTCTCCCCTTCTTGGAGGTACTAACTAATTACGTAACATATATATACATATGTACGTACATGCATTACATACTTTGGTTCTGATCTTCAGTTTTTAAATGATATAAGATGTATGCTCATGGCTTACCTAATGTTGAAAATATTCACTTAACGTTACGAACATGATCCTAATAGTGATTATACATTTGTAGCCGAAGATGAGCTTGATCAGGGAGCCGCTCAGAATTGCTGTGGAGGAACTGGCCATTGTCAGTCAATCAGTATCTTACCCGAAAGGTCCCTATGCAGGCTCAAATGATGGTGATCGTGGTAAGATATATTCTTCACAAATAATTGAGATGATTTCCGTTTTCAAATTTCAGAGAGATTAACGTTGTTCATCTTTTGTACCGGAATTTCATTTTACACTTAATTGCATTTGCGCATGAACTACTGATATAGCGCATGACACTAACAAAGGTTGCACATTTATTTTGCAGGTTTTCATTTTTGGGAAGCACTTTGAAGTTCCTACTGGTTGAGTAGTCTGATCTGCTGCTGCATAGCTTTGTGAAGTAACTTTTAGCATTTTTGAGAGTAGCAGAAGCAAGATTTGATGAATTAAAACTAGTTTAAACTATCTTCTTTATTTTTTTTATATATAGCAAGTTTATACAACAATGGTTTTTGTCATTGTATAGAATTTGAGAAGGCCGGTTATTGATCAATGAATAACATTACTAGTTAGTCTTGTACTATATATGTTTCTCTTGGATTTGTTTTTATCAGGTATGCTGATGATCATAATTTGATAGGAGTTTTTGATCAGGTATGTTGATGATCATTATAGTTACCTTTTTTACAAGGCAAATGAACGATATCTCAACGCATAATTCCTGCTCAATCCTTTAGCGCACCTTGCGCTTGAGTTATTAAAAAATGTATATAAAACCTCACATCCTTCATTTTTTTAAGTATGAGATACAAGTTAGTTAAGTGTGACTATAAGTTTTTATTTTTGTTATCTCACACCAAATGAATGCAAAAAGTAAATAAAATTATCATAATTATTAAAAACATGCATAAAATCTTATGAAATTCTTATAAAGTAATTTCTATACCATTTTATATAAATACTAAATATACATAATGAATCCGTATGGTGTGCAGTATGACTCGATAGTCCAAATTTTCAAAAATAGTAAAATGACTTAAATTTGAACTATTAAAATATAA
>JAYMSP010003622.1:0-19085 GCA_036897095.1 Plantago elongata
GAGGATTACGCCACCTCCAGAAACCACTATAAGTTGTTGTATTATTTACTTACTGCATTTACATTCTAGCAACACACCACTCACACATTATTACTGCAAAGCACATTAATGTTTATCTATCGCTTAAGGTCTTCCGCTCTCTGAATCTAAGTATCAGAAACCCCCAAGGTTTCTGAGAAATATTGTTTATCGACGAAAGTTTTAAAAGACTATTCACCCCCCCCCCCCCCTCCTAGTCTTTTACCTTTGCCGTTATCTGGACCAACAAGGTGTATTCTTACGAGGGGAGGTTCAAGGGTGGTAACACCTACCTATCCTATGCAGCTTTTCAATCGTAGGATTATGCGACATGAAGTTTTCTTAATGTGGGGGATTGTTGGAAGTTTTGAAGAAAACTTAGTAGTAAACATTGCCTTGTAGGGTATGTTTGTTAGGAGACCACTTCTTAATTATTTGTTAATTAAGTGAACAAAATATATAATCGTAAGCTACTATGTAAGAGATTTGAATTGATTTATTGCATGCCCAAAACGGACCCACATTGCTAGCACATGGAAGTCATTTCTAGTTTATAACCAAATGCCACAATCACCTTGTTCAAGTGTGATTGTTAGGTTATGGAAAACTCTCTATGAGGGCACGCAGGGGGTGCAAATCCTGGCCAGATTTGTACTAAAACTAGTGGGACTTGGGTGCGAGTAGGTGCATGGGTGACCTGCGTACACAAATGCCGGACCGAAATAGGCACAAGCCGGCTGGCCCGTGCGAGCCACGTTTTTCTACTTGGTCTAGTCGAACCCTTCCAGGACTTTTAGTTTAACTTCGAATTGGTAACTGCTAAGGAGTTACAAACATCACTAACTCATAATTGATTTTTGTAAATCAATTTCTAGCATTAGTGTTTATAGTTACAGAATTAAACCAAGGAGCAGCTATTACAAGATTTCTCACCTATAAATAGTTCTCACTACTAAAGAGAGAAACACACCAGAAATGAGCCTTTCTCTTCTTCTCTTGCAGCTTTCTTCTTCCATACCCTTTACGTATAATCCAGGCATACTGAGTTCGCCGGAGCAACTGACTTGTGCAATCAGTTGTTGGGTTTTATCCGTTGTATCCTAGAAAACTAACATCCATCGATTCCTCCAAGCACCGTAGGGTGAGGGGACGTAATAGTTTTAAGGAAATTGTGCAAACAGGCCTCGGACGGTTGATGATTATATCATTTATGTTTCATTTCATCTATTATCATCATTCTAGAACTAACAATTCCCGCTCCTGAGGTGTTGGATAGGAGTTTGGTCGTAACCAACCATCCTACTCCAGCGGATATGGTAGGGTCGAGGATAGTCCATGAGGAGAGGCCAGTGCTTTGGCCAAGAAGATGAAGTTTGTGCCTGGAGTCGAGCTATGTTTGAGCCCTCCTAAAGATTATGGTGATATGGGTACATTGCATTCTCAGGAGGATGTGGAAAGGTTCAGTAACATGGATGCTTCTAGGGTTGCTACACTTGCTCTTAATCATCTTCTACAGGTAGATGTATTTTTTCGTTGTTGACATATTACGTCATTGATTCATTTTACTAAAACTTTTCACTATTTTGGCAGGGTGCTCAGGTGGCCATGTGTATGAATGAGAAGATAGGATCTCTTATCAAGTCTGAGGCTGCCTCAAGTGTCCCGTGCAGCCAAGCTAGAACTAGATTTAAAGAGCTCCGGGGAGAAGGCTCTTAAGTTCCAAAGGGAGGTTGATGCTCTGAAAGATGAGATAGAGTCTTTGAAAGAGAAGTAGCTCATTAGAGAAGAAGAGATGATGGCTAGCATGAAGAAAAAAGCATCTTAGGGATTTAGAGTTTTTGAACGAGAGGGCGATTGTGGAGGCTCGTCGTGACTTGATGATTGATATCATGGGGGAGAAATTTCTATTTTCCCACGCACGTGGATAGCTCCAGACATGTAATTCATTCTTGGTGGTGGATCGACCCGATGAGGATTATGTGATTGAAGATAGCCACGTTGTACCTAAACTTGTTATGGTGGAAAGTGATGATGATGAGGAGTAGAGCCGTTAGGTAGGATCTTTTGTGACTCTTGGATATACCATGTTTATGTTGTGTTGACCTGGATCTTTTATGGACTTGTGGATTTGGTATGGGTTTTATGCTCCTTTGATGTTGGATTTTTATGACATTTGTGCATCATCTTTTGAATATTTCACATGCATGTATTGTTATGGCCGTACTCAATGATATATGAAGCAACAATCATACAAAAATGTCTAGATAGTAATGTAAGATGTAAATGAACATGTCACTTGGGAAAAAATGTAACATATGAATCGTATATGAATTGTGCATTTATACAAAAAAATGTTTTATCAATCTCATGTGATGAACATATAAAGGTTGATGAAGACAAATTAAATATAAATATTTGTCGAAAAATGGAAAGAACCTACTTGACATCTGACAACTTGCTATAATGCCAAATGCTTGATAGTCATCCAATAGCTTCAGGTGGGTAGTGTTGCATGTTTCCAACTTTTTACTTCTACACTGGTTCATGTCCCCAACTTTTTTATTCTACTCTGGTTTGTGCCCCAGCCTAAGTGTTGGTTTGAAGAACTAGTGCTTGGACTCTTAGCACTAAATTTCACTGCGACTGTCTTCCTTCCCAATAGGTGGGTAGAAGGATTGGAACCTGGAGCTTGGATTGTATCTGGTTGCATCTCTTTTTATGGTGTGATCATCAATTTTGGAAGTATTAATGTTGTCTAACCCATGGAGTTTGTTCTAGTTTCTTATGAATTAAGCAAAACCAAGCCAACCAGAATAGATGTGGATCCATGTTTGATTGTTGCTCGGCATATTGGATGGTTGGGGTTATTAAGCTATGCGTTTAGATGATCACTCTGTTGTAAGGTATGCCACATTGACATATTATGGGTGAGATGTCAGCCTGCAATAGATGGAATTGACCCCCTTGGAAAGGTTTGGAGGGTGGGGCGGTTGACCGACTTGCATAGGGGTTAGAGGACCAGCTAGCCCCTTGTCAAGTCGGTTGTTTTGGTGAGGAATTAATCTCATGTTCTGCCATAGTGAATTTACCTTCGATGATGTGTAGCAATAATATTGACAAGTGACCAGGAGCTTCAAGGAACTATGACTATTTGTATGCATGGCCTTAGTTTTCTGAAAAATGTTGTTGATGGGGGGAGGGGTGGCATTTAACCCGAACTGCCAGCCGGGTTAAATAAGCGACTTTCCCCTAGTCAATTCGGGTGTTGTTTGAAGAAAAATCGGCTAAAAAATATTAACTGTGTTAGAAGAAGTGCCTCTTTAAATGAATGGAGTTCCAATTATTGTGAATTGGGCGACCATCTGTTGCTTGTAATTTATGCACTGTTACAAACTACTTTTGTGATTTTGTAGGGGCCTTCCCAGTTAAGTCCTAGCTTCCCATCTCCAACTACCTTTGTATTTTGGAATACTCACCGGAGCACCTTGCTTGTAACTGTGTACTATTGGTTTGTTCATCAGCTATTTCATACCTTGCAATTGGGAGGCCAACTTCAATTGAGATGCTGGCCTTAGTTCCAAAGGTGAGACGACATTGGCGTCTCTCCAGTTGGAGTCCTTGGCAGTAGGACCATAACACCCCTGGTAATTGGTCTGTCCAAGCCCCTTTCACACTTTAGTCTCTCCTTTAGACTATTCATAATAGTCTTGTTGGTTGCTTCTGCCTGCTCATTTGCTTGAGAGTATCTAGGAGTGGAGAATGTGAGTTTGATGCCCCATTCTTTGCAAAAGTCTTTGAACTCGTAGCTTATGAACTGAGGAACATTGTCTGTGACAATTTCCTTTGGGACTCCAAACCTGCAAATGACATGTTTCCATATAAATTTTTTTGCCTCGTGATCCTTTAACTGTGTGTAGGCTTCTGCTTCTATCCATTTGGTGAAGTAGTCAATAACCGCGAACATGAATACTCGTTGTCCAGGAGCCTTAGGTAGCTTCCCGACAATATCCATTCCCCACTTCATGAATGGCCATGATGCTATTATTTAGTGCAACTCTTTTGCTGGAAGGTGACTAACTTGGGAATGTCTTTGACATGGATCACATCTTTGCACGAATTCTTTGGAGTCAGCATGCACGGTAGGCCAGTAGTATCCTGTTGTGAGTGCTTTATTGGATAGACTTCTAGCCCCAGAATGATTGTCACATTCCCCTTCATGTAATTCAGTAAGTACGAATTTAGCTTCGCCAGGAGACACACACCTGAGTAGGGGCAGAAAATGATCTCTTGTATAGCTTGTCGTCATGGATGACAAATCTTGATGCCTTAGTTCTCACTCTTCTAGCCTCATTCTTATCTTCTGGGAGTTGTCCGCTAAGAAGGTAGGTTGTGATTTGAGTCATCCAACTTCCCCTGTTGTGATCTCAGCTACGAGCTTGTCGTCTGAACCTTTCTTTCAAGTAGATGTCCACTGGGCATACACAACTGGAATTGAGGTGGGTGTTGTGGTCTGGATGGAAGCTCCTAGGTTATCTAGAGCATCTGCATGGTTGTTCTCCATTCTTGGTACCTGTTTGATTGAGAAATCTTTGAAAGAAAGTTGCAAGTCCTTGACCAGCTTGAGGTATGCTGCCATCTTCTAGTCTCTAGTCTAATAGGATCCCTCAAATTGATAACAACTAATTGCGAGTCAGAATGGACTTGGAGATTGTTTATTCTCATTTCCGACCTAGGTTCAAGTCGGCTATAAGGACCTCATATTCTCATTGTTGGTCGCTTTGAATCCGCACCTAACCGCTCGTTGGATTGTATCTCCTTCTGGTGAGATGAGGACTATGCCTATCCCACATCCCTTGAAGATATTGGAACCATCAACCAATAGTTTCCATTGCAGGTTGCCCTTTTCCTACAAACACAAAAGTTCTTTCTCCGCTTGGGTTGATTCTGATGGTGTAAAATCAGCAATGAAGTCGGCTAGAGCTTGTGACTTGATGGAAGTGCACGCTTGCAAAGTAATATTATATTCTCTGAGCTCTATCTCCCACTTCGCCCAGTCTTCCAGAGAGTTCGGGTTTGTGCTGGATGGTACGAAGTGGGTAGCTGGTGAGGACCGTGATTGGATCACATTGGAAGTATGTACGCAACTTCTTGGTTTCAGTTACTAATGCAAGTGCCAATTTTTCCAGCTGGATGTATCTTGTTTCTGTATCTAGGAGCGACTTTCTTACATAGTACATTGAAAGTTGGCCACCATCTTGTTCTCTAGCCAGCACTCCACTCAATGCAGCCTCAGACACTGCAAGATACAAAAATAGTGCTTCCCCATCCTTCGGTTTGGAGAGTATCAGTGTTGTGGATAGGTAGCATTTTATTTGTTGTAGCGCATCCTCACATTCCTCTGTCCATTGAAAATCCTTACTTTTTTCGTAGGGTGTCAAAAAATGGTTGGCACCTTTCTGATAACTTTGGGATGAACCTATTGAGGGCGGCTAGCCTCCCAATTAGGTTCTGCACATCTTTAGCACACTTTGGGGAGGGAATGTTAGAAATAGAACAAATTTGATCAAGGTTATATTCAATGTGACCAAGTATCCAAGGAGTTTTCCGGATGAAACTCCAAATGAACACTTAGTTGGATTTAACTTTATATTGTACCTGCGGATGACTAAAAATGCTTGGCGGAGGTGGTCTAGATGTTGATCTGCAACCAAGTATTTAACCAGCATGTCATCGATGTATACTTCCATGGTGTCACCTAACATGTTGGAAAACATGCGGTTCACCAAACATTGGTAGGTTGCTCCTGCATTCCTTAACCTGAACAGCATAACTTTATAGCAGAATTTCCCTCTTTCCGTGACAAATGATGTTTTCTCCTGGTCCTCTGGGTGCTTTAAAATTTGATTGTAACCTGAAAATGCATCCATAAAACTTAGAAGTTCATGGCCTGCTGTTGCATCTACTAACATATCAATGTGTGGAAGAGAGAATGAATCCTATGGGGAAGCCTTGTTGAGGTCAGTGAAGTTTATGCAGACTTGCCACTTGTCGTTCTTCTTCCTGACAACTACTACAATTGCCAGCCAATCTAGGTAATAGACCTCGTACTAAACCGATATCCAATAGCTTCTGGATCTCCTCATTAACAACTTTTTTGCGCTCTAGTGCAAACTTACTTCACTTTTGTTTGACTGGCAAGAAGTCAGGGTCTACTTGTAATCTGTGGGTGATATCATCATGTGACAAAGCGAAGTAGTCATGATTTGCTTTACGGAATGCTCTAGCGCACTATGGCGGATTCATCTATCCTCATCTCTGTCAAGGTAGCTAGAAAAATAACGTTAGCAAAGCTCCCATTGTCAATGAGAACCTTTTTAGTGAGACAATTTGCAATAAGAATAGAAATTGGGAATTATCAGCTCTTGGTACACAGAGTCCATAAAGCTAATAGGCATGTTGGAAGATGGGGCACTAACGTTCCACGAGCACTAGCATCTTCTTTTACCGCTTGTCTATTATGGTGCTTGGCTGCAGAATAAGAGATGCCACTGATCACCTCTAGAGATTACATTAATTACCTTGTTGGTCTAAGGGGGTTTGGGAAAGTCAGCGCCTTGCCAATTGGCTAAAGTCTTTTTACCTTTATCGGAGAGGAACTCCTTCATGTGTCCTCTCTTCAGAAGCTCGGCTACTTCAAGTCTCAATGAGATGCATTCAGTTGTGGTATGATCATGATCTCCATGGAATTCACACCATTTGCTCGAGTTTCGCTGTTCAGGGGGAGTTCTCAATTTTCCAGGCCACCTAACTTTGTCCCCCATGTTTTTCATGACCGCTACTCACTCTGATGGCTCGATGTTCAATGAATACTCTGGGGGTGTCATTTTGGTTCAGTCCTTCTCAGTTGGATTGAAGGGTGGCCTTGATCTCCTAACGGTCCACGCCTCCTCTCAGTGGGATACGGTCTGGCCCTATGATCAGAAACTCTTCGTTCAACTCGTCTGTCGGTTTTAGTCTTCCTGTGATTGTTTTAACTTGGCGCATAGGGTCTTCTTGCATCATTTTCTTCCCACTTAATTTGTGCCCAAGCTTTGCCCAGCAGGTCCTCCATAGCTATACATGGGGTAAATGATGAAATCCTTGTACAATCCTGAGCTTGGTGGCAGCCCTTTCCTGAAAGCATTCACGGCAGTATCCTTGTTGCAGTTGGGGATGGACACTTTTTCTTTGTTGAATCTTCCGATGTATTCCCCGAGAGTTTCGTTAGGCCTTTGTCGGACGCTATTTAAGTTGTCCGACATTTTCAAAAGTTTTCGACTACTAGCATACTGTTCTACGAAACAATCAATTAATTGAGCAAAAGAACTAGTGTAATTATTGGGTAAGTTTGTGTACCACTAGGAGCGCTGGACCTACCAGGCTGGAACCAAATCCTTTGCACATACAAGCTTCCCGAAGGTCCCTTGGGATGGCTATAGTGAACATTTGTTGCTTGTACTGTGAGACGTGGTCGTCTGGATCAGTCGTTTCGTCATACAACTTCATACTCGGGAAGTTGAATTTGGTCGACATCTCTACCAGAGCTATTCCATCCACGAATAGGGAATCTGCAAAGTTGTTGGGCAAACTCTTTTTTATGGTAACGGGTACTCTGGGGATCCTCTGGATCATCTCCTCCAAACTTGCCAATTTGGAGGCCAGTTCATCATTGATGCTTCTGGTACATGTGAAAAAGGTTAACAAATTGGCTACCTAACTTGTTGGACTGTGATTCAATTAGGATGGCTCAACATGGATCTAGATTAGCACCCTCAAAGGATACCCTTCTGTTGGTGGCAATTGAAATAGCATCTTGATCCTGTCCGACAATCTCACCTGGAGGAACGTGATCTTCAGTTAGGAATATATGTTAGTATTTTGATCACTCAGCACAATGACTTATCCTAGTTTCATAAAGGTGTATAGTACTCTAGATCACTTGACCATTGTAAAGAAGAAATACACTAAGTATGAAAGTTTTTGGAAACCTTGTAATAGGATGTTAGGTCTCTGAACATAATTTTTATTTAGCTCGAAAAAAACCAAGAAGGAAGCATCCAAGCAAAGGAGAAGACCTTTTGCACAAAGGGATCTGAAGGAAAAGGAGTAAAGTCTACTCAGGTAGTTGCTTCCAGAAAGCTAAATATAGACTTGTGTTTTGTTCAAAAAACAAAGTCACAACTAAGTTTCTAAGAGATACAACATGTGATGCTTCAGAAAGCCACATGCATCCGTTGAGACTACAGGACGAAATATAGTACACTACAATTAATGCTTGACAGAAATGCAACTATCCTTCTGCAGAACTCTCTGAAAAGAGATATATGCATGGGAATACTAATTTCAAGATATGAACGGATTGAATTTGAAATATGTCTAACGGATACTATTCAAACGACTATCAAATTCATCTATAAATATCACCAATTAGAAGTTGAGAAATACACACATGCATTCGAACTACAATCACAAGCAAAGTATTCTCTCAAGCATTCTTACTACCATTCTCCAAGCTATCTGTTGCGACTAACAAACTCGAGAATTTACTAGTAGTTCTAAGTGTCTTGATCCTTCAACAAGTAGTGTAATTTGTAAAAGGGTTAAATTTTTGGATAACTATGTGTGATTCATTCTCTTGAACAAATCTCACAAACTTAGGTCAGTAAAGAGAAAGCTACCATACTCTAAACAAGTATATTAAGTAGTCTTGATTCTTCAAGCTCTATGGACATAACTGAAAAGTTATAAAGAGAAGCTTACCTGACAAACAACAAACACCATTCAGGAATGGAGTACATGAAGTACTTGATTTGGCAAACAAGGAATAGCTCCAAGGTTATCTTGAGTACAAGAAGTACTTGACTCTAGGAGTTGGGGAATAACTCAGAGGGAACATTTGGTTGGGAACCATTTATTATAGGAATCTTAGAATAGGATCAATTGTAAGGAGAACTCAATTATCTATTCAAGTGGATTCTAGGTCTCTGAAGGCCGAGTGGATTAATGGAGGATTACGTCACCTCCAGATACAACTATACTTGTTGTGTTATTTACTTTCTGTATTTATATTTCAGCAACACACACACATACATTTACTATTGCTAAGCACAAACTCATTTATTTATCACATAAAGACTTCTACTCTCTGATTATAAGTATCAGATACCTTCAAGTATCTGAAAAATTGTGCCTATCGATAAAAGTTTGAAAAGATTATTCAACCCTCCCCCCGCCAAGTCTTTTCCTTTGTCGTTATCTGGATCAACAAGTGGTATCAGAGCAGGAGGTTCCCAAGCCTTCTGCACTGAACCTTGATCCCCCAGATTGGTAGAGGTTTTTGTCACTTTCTGAGGACATTTTAATTTGTGTGTTAAGTGGCACGTATGTCTTTGAGTGATGCTCCGTTTCTGAAGCCCGAGAATTACGAGAAATGGAAAAACAACATGATGTTGCATCTTAAAGCAATCAGTGGTGAGATGATCTATGTCATCAAGGAAGGACCAATCAAGATCAGACAGTTCAAACAAGTCATTGGAGTGTCTGACGGTCGGAGAAACACTGATTTTGAAGGTAGTGACACTTCTACTAGTGATAGTGGTCGTGTTGCTGCTAGACAAGTTGAGTATGAAGACAAACCTCGTGAACTCTGGACATCGGAAGATACCAAGAGACACAGGTTAGATAGTCAAGCTCGTAACATCATCATTCAATCGACACCTGAGTATATATAGTGCAAACTGTGGTGTGCAAAAACGGCAAAAGATGTCTAGCAATTGATTGAAGAAATCTGTGCCAGAACTAAGAAAACCAAGGAAAACAAGTTCGAAGTTCTGAAATTGAAGTTCCAAAACTTGAAACAGGGTTCCACTGAAACTCTGGAATAACTTTCTTTTCGTTTTACTACTCTCATGAGTGATATGACTGCACTTGGAGAAAGTGACAAATATTCAAATTCTGAGAAGGTGAAAACCATTGTCGGAAGTTTGAACCAAAATTGGGAATATACCCAATATTTCTACTTCAACCAGGGTGCCCCAAATCATTCCAGTGGAACTATTTTCACATTTAGCCACTGTGAACTATGAGACAACCCAACGAGGATTGGTTGCAGCTGAAAAGTTGCTGAGTGTTGCTCTAGTTACCCAAGGTACTTCTGAAAAGAAGGATACCAAGGAAGTGTCTGAAGAAAATGCGCTTGATGTGCATCACATGAAGAAATATGTGAGTCAAGAGATAGAAAGGAGAAAAGTAAAAGAGAATCTGAAAAAGCATCTCGGTCCAAACAATCATCATTACAAGAACATTCAAATGAACAACTCTCTGAACAATCCTGCTCAGAAAGTTGTTAGTGTTGAAGTTGCTGAGATTGGAAATGACATCTGCTTCTATTGTCAGAAACCTGATCACTTCAAACGTGATTGTCCTGCTTTTAATAAGCTAAAGACGGGTGACAAAAGGGAGAGAACAACTTTCAAAGCAACTCAAAGAGCCTTGCTCACTAAAGAGATAAAGAAGATCCAAATTCAACTTGATGCTCTGGATATTGTGTCCGTTTCTGAAGATGAGGATTCAGAAGACTCAAACTTACCATCACCATAATTGTGTGGGATTACTCACGATGTAATTGAATTTGGAAGAATGATATGTGTGGAGTTGATGAGATTGTAGGACCCGGCATCTCCAACACTGAAGAATGATTTATGGTTGATGAAGTAATAAACACATCACAATTCTCGTACTACGAAAGTGATGATGACGGCAATTGGTCAAGAGCGAACTTGATCGATATGAGAGAGAATTTTTTGTTGCTGAGTCAAAGACCAAGATTCTGGAAGAATGCAAAGAAACTCTTGAAAAGAGATTTCTAATTTGACCAAGGTATATGTGATAAATGACACTGAAATAGCATCTCTAAAGTCTCAAATATCGTAGAATAAAAATTCTCATGAGCTAGCCTTGAATGAGCTAAATGAGAAGTTGAAGAAACTTCTTTTTGAAAACGATGAACTCAGAAAGAAAGAGGTTTCCTTAAAATCTTTTGTCAAAGCTAGTGACACTCTCATGGAGGTTCAATCTTATTTGAGAGACCCTTCTGAGAAAGGAGGACTTGGACTTGACGCCCAATCAAGTAATTCCTCTCCTTTGAAAAAGAGTAATGGAAGGTTGACATTTGTAAAAAGTCAACAAAAAGGTTCCAAAGAAACCTATAGCATTGGTCAGAAAGCTAAGGTAATTGAAAAGGTAAAGCAGTTGCGACCAAACCTTTGAAGGAAAAACAAGTCCCAAACATGATTCTTTAACTTGTGATCATCCACAATGTTGTATCACTAGGAAGGAAAGCATTGTTGTTCTTGGTGTATTTTTTACTGTACCATTCTATGGATATAGGGATGATGCAGAAACTAGTGAGGCTGCTGAAAATCGTGTTCATAAAGTCAATGGTGCTCGAAAAGGTATTGGTTATCGTGCTATCGGGAAATTCCTAATGCAACAATATAAAGAAGGACAAGAACGATGGTGGAAAGCTAGAATTGTTTATAGCAATTATCAGAAGTGGAAGCAATTCCAAGCCACTAAAAAACTGAATGCCAGGGCACTCCAATAAGAAAGATTAAACTAAAATCCAATGATTCTAGAATTCCTCCTTTTGTTCCAAGTATACAAAAACCTACTCCTAAGAGATTCATTTAGAAATGGATTCACACAGGAAGAGTGTTGAGTCTAAGCGGTTGTGTTTCTGAAGCACTAACCTAACTCATGTTTCATGTTTTGTGCAGAACGCGTCATGGACCAAGGCTCAATGGATATTTAATAGTGGATGTGGGAAGCACATGAAAGGAGACAAAGCAAACTTGGTTGATTACAGAGTATGTAATACTGGACCAAATATCAGGTTTGCTGGAGGAGAATTAAATCCTTCTATAGGATTTGGCAACGTCAAATTAGGATCCCTTACAATCTTTGACGTATTGCATGTTAAAGGTTTGAAATATAATCTTCTATGCATGAGCCAGTTTGCAGATAGGGGATATTCGGTGAAGATAAAATCAAAATTCTAAAAATTGATTGCTAATGAGTCAAAGCAGACAGTCTTGGTTGCTAGGCGGAAATGAAGTATATATGTCGTTGATTTGACATCTGCCACAACTAAAGAATGTCTCATGGTGAGTCAATCATGTCACACTAAAGAGCACTGGCACAAGAGAATGAGTTACTTTGAATTTCAAAACTCTGAACAAATTTGCCAAGTAAGACTTAGTGGTTGGATTACCTAAAACAACATTCAGAAAGGATGGTGTCTGCTCTGCTTGTCAATTGGGGAAATAATCCAAAACCTCTTTCAAGTCCAAAACCAGACATTCATGTGTTAGACCACTACAACTATTACACATGGATCTTTTTGAATCATTTGTAACTAGTTATGCAGGCAAGTATGGTCTAGTTGTTGTAGCTAACTTCTCTAGGTTTACCTGGGTTGTCTTTCTGAAACAAAAATCTGATGCTATGGTGGAGATAGCAAACTTGCTGAACAAGCTTTAAGTCATGAAAAATGACAAGGTATCTGCAATCAGAACAGACCATGGTATTGAATTTGTCAACCAATACATAATAGAGTTTTGTACCTGCAAAGGAATACAACATCAACTATATTCAGTAAGGACACCACAACAAAATGGTGTTGCTGAAAGGAAGAATAGGACCCTTAAAGAAGCTGCAAGGACAATGCTAGCTAAAACTGAAATAAGTGAAACGTATTAGGTTGAAGATGTAAATACAACATGCTACACTCTTACCAGATGTTTGATAAATAAACACCATCACAAAACTCCTTATGAGCTTTTGGTTGGTAGACCCCCTAATATCAAACATTTGAGGGTATTTGGTTGTATATGTTTATTTCTTAATAATGGGAAATAATACTTGAGAAAATTTCAACCAAAGGCTGTTGAAGGTATATTTCTTGGTTATTCTATGAATGGCAAAGCCTACATACATCAATAGAACAAATAAGATTGAAGAATCAGTTCATGTGGTATTCTATGAAGGAAGCAAGAAAATACCCCTCGATGAAGAACTCTCATATAGATATAAGGAACTTATTATTATGGATTCTGAAGAAGAACCCTCAGAAAGGAGAAACTCCGTCATTGAGGATGAGTCTGACGAAGAAAAGCATGATGTGCCTAGTAACAACCAGATGACTCTTAGACATGATGAAGAATTTCCTATGAGGATTTCAGAAATGGAAACTGAGAATATTTGTCGTAGAGATCTCTCTAGGAATAACCTTTCTGAAAGTCGTATTCTAGATGTCTCTCACATTGAACAAGTGTCAGATATTACCGTACTTCTAATGTACAAAATATCATTGATACTGAAGAAGTATCAAGTCATAATCGTAATGATTCACATTTAGATCGCATAGATAGTGACCCTACTAGTTCAAAACCTATTATGAAATGGATTAGAGATCATCCCGCAAAGGATGTGATTAGTCCTATTGATCAAGGTGTTAGAACTAGGAGAGCTATCGCTGAAAATGTTGATTCTCTCTTTGGTTGTTTTATCTCAAACATTGAACCTAAAACTATTGAAGATGCATTAATGGATCAAGACTGGATCTCTGCAATGCAAGAAGACTTGGATCAATTTAAGAGAAACAAGGTATGGAAACTAGTTCCATTTGTAGAATGAATATATGTGATTGGAACTAAGTAGGTTTTCAGAAACAAGATGAATGAGTCTGGTGAAATAACCAGAAACAAGGCTAGGTTGGTTGCCAAGGGATTAACCCAGACTAAAGGCTTGGATTTTGATGAGTCATATGCACCAGTTGCAAGAATGGATGCAATCAGACTATTTCTAGCCTTTGCAGCTCATAATGACTTTAAAGTTTACCAGAGATTTCTAAATGGTGAAGTTGCTGAGGAAGTCTATGTTGAACAACCACCAGGTTTTGAAGTTTCCTCATAAAGTAGAATGGTCTATAAGTTACAAAAAGCTCTTTATGGACTGAAACAGGCTCCAAGAGCATGGTATGACAATTGGCCAAATACCTTCTAGAAAGTGGATTTAAGAAAGGTGAAGTTGATAAAACTTTATTTACCTTAAACCATGATTGAAAACTACTTTTAGTTCAAGTATATGTGATGACATTATATTTGGATTTAAAGACAAGCAACTTTGTGATGACTTTGCTAATCTCATGAAGAGAAAATTTGAGATGAGCATGATGGGAGAATTGAATTACTTCCTAGGATTGCAAGTCAAGCAACTCAAAGATGAAATATTCATTAGTCAAACAAAGTATGCAAAGGATATGCTCAATTAGTTCAATCTGAAGCCTTCTGAAAAGAATGCTAAGATATCTATGAGCATAGGAACCAAAATGACTTATACTGAATCTGACAAGAGTGTTGAAGAACATAAGTATAGGAAATTGATAGGTTCACTTCTCTGCCTTACTACAAGCATGTCTGATATTCAATATGCAGTTGGTGTGTGTGCTAGATTTCAGAAAAATTCTATGCAATCACATTAAAACATTGCTATGAAAATATTTAGGTATGTTAATGGTACTATATAAGTTGGATTGTGGTATCTAAAGGATAGTGGTTTGAGTTTGGTTGGATATTCAGATACTGACTATGTTGGATCTATGCTTAATAGGAAAAGTACCTCAGAAACTTGTCAGTTTCTGGGAACTAGACTTATCTCATGGTTTAGCAAGAAGAAAAACTCAATTGCTACTTCTACCACAGAGGTTGAATATGTTGCCGCTGGGTGTTGTGCATCACAAATTTTGTGGATACAACAACAACTCAAAGACTATGGACTCAATGAAGAGAAAACTCCTATTTTATGTGACAACACAAGTGCTATTGTGATTACTCAGAATCCCAAGTTTCATGCTAGAACCAAGCACATTGATGTTAGACACCACTTCATCAGAGACCATGTTGAAAACGGCAATATAGAGATACTCAAGGTTGGCACGCAAGACCAACTTGCAGATATCTTCACTAAGCCATTGCAAGAAAGAAGATTCTTGAATTTGTGGCATAATCTCGGATTGATTAAGCTACCTAAGAACTGAAAAGAAGCTAAGGATTATGAGAACAAGGTTACAGAGAGTTTCTAAGTTTCTGGAACGGGTATCCAGACACTCTATGGCATTATGGTACAAATAATTCCAAGTCTCTGAAACGAGTATTCAGATACAATGGAAATGTATTTTTGGACTCTGAGACGGGTACTCAGAAAGGTGTGATAACACTTTCGTGAGGGGGAAGAAAATAGTACACAAGTACAATTCTCTGAAGTCAAACTATGTCTAGGATTATGTGTTTTTACCATTTATATGATAACACACATAAAACAAGACTTGAACTCAGAAAGATAAGTCCAAAGGTTTTATCTTCTCCCACGTTAAGAGTGACCTATGATTACACCAAGCCAAAAATCCATAATGAGGGCATTGTAAAATTTGTTGATTGAAATCATTCCTGGAGAAGCATTGATAGCCATCGATGAAAATTTCACTTTGTCTCAAGGGATGAGATTAGACGGTGAGATGAAACTAACTGTAGCGAGATAGTTAAGGCCCCACTTGTATTTAATGCAAAGTGTTATTTGTTACTACGTCAGTGCATTGTACACAGTAACAAATGCATATCGTATGTATGTATTTTGTAACTGTTGTGATTCTAATGCAATATATAAAGGATTTACAGAAAAACAAACACTTTTCGCAAATCCAAAATTTCTCACTTGCATCAAAATAGCAATCTCTAATTTTCTAAAAAGAAAATATGAAACTTCATATGTTCTCTCTAGTTCTTCTGAAAAAGAAGCACTAATCCAGAATTCTAATCTTCTCGATTTCAGTTTAATCTTCTCTGTATAAATGGCTCCCAAACATGCTTCAAGTTCTAAGACTTCTACTACATTTGTTGTTGCTGCTGCTGCTGAAAAGCAAGCACTAAACCTGGAGATCTCAAAAAATAGACTCCAAGGGAATTTTAACCCAGATCACTGGACCACCAACCAAAGGATGCAATATGGTGGTGCCTTTGTGGAGAAACATCTGGAGGCAATTATTCCGGAGCAGGTGGATAGAACTTCCATCTTGGTTATGCTTGAAAAAGCAAACCTAAAGGGATTTCTTTCAACCCTTCCCAGTGAGACTTCCACACTGGATGTTGAGTTTTACAATAACTCAGAGGTGAGCACTAAGTTGGTCAACGGAACTGAAAAAGTGTCCTTCAAAACCAAGGTGCAAAACCTTGTGATTGATCTTGACTGCCAAGGATTCTGTGACCTTTATGGCCTAGTCAATGAGAGCGGTGATTTTGAGATGAGTACCAAAGATGAAATACTGTTACAGGGTGCCAAGGAGACTTACAGTGAATTCTCGGATATGTTTATCCCAGACACTCCCTCCACTTTCATTCTGGGAGATATTAGAGTGAGGCATCTGTACAGGCACTAGAATGTGCTAGCCTGTATTCTACACATGGATCTTGATGGTCTTAAGGGAGGAGCTGACCAGATAAGCCTTGAAAGATGGATGGCTATGTATCTGATGAGAAGCCAAGTCATGGAACAGCAGAAAAGCCCTTTCAATTGGGGTAAGTACATGTTCATGAAGTTTGTCAAAGCTCTCGGAAGCTTTGATGTGAAGATTGAAAAAGGCCTCGCTAAGCCAACGGCCACAGTCATATATGGACTGAAGATATGCTATATTTTGGAGACATGGTCTAAAGCTTAGAAACCCTGAGAAACTTGAGACCAATGACATTCTCTACAAATTCAACTATGGCAACTGGCTGAAGCGAAAGGCTATAGGAGAGCCTGAGGTTGCTGAGGAGGCTGCACCTTCTAAGGTGGCACCAAAGAAAACCAGAACACCAAGAGGGCAGCAAAGAAACAGAAGGTTTTTTAGGCTCCTGCATAGGCTATTCCTACAGAGAGTACTCCATTTCTTCTCTTGTTCTTGAAGTTTCATCTACCATTCTCATTATGGAAGATGTGTCCATGGAGGAGGAGATGATGAGCAAGAGTAGCGGAAGGCTCTCTCTCTCTCTCTCTCTCCACATAAACTACCGAAACTATGGATAATTCGGTGCCCACTATAGAAGAGTCTGATGATGATGATGAAATGGTTCTCACAAAACTCTTCAAAGCTACAAAGAAAACCAGTGATGCATCGAAGGCCTCTGGTTCTAACTTGGGTGAAGTTTCTGGGAAGACTTCCAAGTCTATGGTTGCTGAAGATATAATTGATACAAAAGAAGCAAAAACCATAGCCATTCAGAGCTCATTAGACTATATTCAAGAGTCTCTAAATGTGGAAGGTCTAGTGATGGAGGATATTGATATTGCCTTCACACTTCAAGGACTGCAAGATGCGGTTAAGAATGTTTCTATCTCAAACCCATCTGCTGAAATAGTGCAGTCAGAAACACCAGCAAAAGAGGTTGCTGAAGAAAATCATGTTGAGGAACATGTTTCTCAGAAAGTAGTAGAAAGGGAACTTGAGTCTGAAGTGCCAGAATCTTCTAACCGAGAAGAGGATTCACAAGCTCAACCTAATGCACTTCAGGTAGCAAAGAAGTCTATATCTGACTTGTTTAAACTACATTATTTATTACTTGTCACTCATAAATTCTCTTTGTTACAGGCCCAAGAAGAAATACAAGCTACAGAGGAAGTTGCAAAACCTTCCTTAGAAAGTGAAGTAGAGGCTAATCAAGCCTCAACACTTAAAGAAACTGAGCATGTTGCACATGTATTGTCAGTCTCTGAAAGATTAGAAATTCCTTTCTAAACTTGTAAAAAATTATTAAGTGCTCTAACTTAATATATGTTTCTGACAGGCACAAACTGAGGAAGAAGAGCAAGTGATGGAAACATCTGAAGCTGGAAAATAATTGCCAGAGACCCTCAAAGTTTCTGATGAACAAATTGTTGAGCCTTCTACATCGAAGGTTTACTAAAATTCTTCAGAAAGTTGGCAATTTTATATTTTCACTTGCTTATTCTTAACTATACATTGTTTACTTTCTTAGGCTCAAGAAGAAGTAAAGGCACCAGAAGGAAGTGTTGTGACTCCTTCTGAGCAAATGGACATTGATGAAGCTCTCCCAGCTTCACCAAAAGAGAATGTTCCAGAGACTGTACAAGTCTCTGAACAAGTTGTTTCTGAGCCTCCCAACCGGAGGTATGTGAAATCTCATATAACAACAAATGTTTGTAAAAACATATTTCTCTGATCAATCCATTTAAAGTATAAATTTTCATTCTCAGGTTCAAATCGAAAGAGAAGTTGCTGAGGAACAGACTACCTTGTCTCAACCTCACAATGAAGTATCTGAGGTTGCCGATCATATGGTAGACCCTTCTGAGCCTGCAGTTGAAACTTAGGTAATTCAGAAACTAAATTCATCCTTCAAACTCAGATATTTCTAAGTCTTTGAAACTAAAAGACTTATTTTTCCATCAGGCTTTAAGAATCGTACCTTCAACTTCTGCATCGTCTTCTGATGAAGTGCACAAGTTCTTCAGAGGAAAGACTATCAAGCAACATCTCTGTCTTTTTAAGTCTTGGCAAATGCTCGACGGGCTGATCTTTCTGACTTAGCCAGTCTGATGGACAACCAGGCCAGAAGGGAAAGGGCCTTGGGTCTGGAGACGTATATCCATTCCACCCACTCTGTGAAAGAGTACAACTTTGATGCGGTTATGCATGAGGGATTCTCTGAGGAGATAGTACGAATGCTTGAAAAAGCATTCTTAGATGCGGATGAAGAGACAAAGAGGCGGATGGCTTACAAGCCTGCCTTGCCCAAGAGTATGAGTATTTACCCCTCAGAGCAGGAGGAAGTAAATGGGCAGGTCACCACTTTGCCAACGGTTATCAATCTGGTTTATGATGATGATGAGGAGATTGATGAGAATGAGTATTAAGAACCCCCCCCCCCCCCCCCCCCCCCCCCCGCCCCCCCCCCACGCACCCAACACACCCA
>JAYMSP010003623.1:0-19084 GCA_036897095.1 Plantago elongata
ATTTCTGCAAAGGTTTTGGTGTAATTTGAAAATAAAAGGTTCGGAGAGTTAACGCCGTCTATTCCGTGTGTTGACTAGTTCTGTTGACTAACGTTCAAGTGCAGACTCCAAAAAAAAAAGAAGGTCTGGGTGTAAATTCAAAGTGGGCCAAAAGGTTCAAGTGAAAAATAAAATTTTCTCTTTATTAAATATGCATCACTTACACATGTAATATAAAATGTTTTGTATAATTAACGAGAATTAATGAGAGCTCGACATGTGTCCCGTATTTAAATTTAAATTTAAAAAATATGAGTCAAATATGAAATTTGAGGAAAAATGGCTGGTTTGGCTGCCAGGACTCCGATGTCACCAAAAAAACAACCGGAGTATATAAATTGGACGGGTGGTTGCAATAGTGTATCCAAATTGGTCAGTCTCACTTTAGTGTAACAAATGTGTCAGTGTCTCACTATAGTGTACCTAAAATTAAATTTTCCCTATCATGAGTAGAGGAATGCGGTTTACTTTCAGAAGAAACCCGCAAATCAACATCTAGAGGAGAAAATTATAGATGTTTTAATTACTAGAGCTTGGACTGATCCGTATTTGCGGGTTAGCTTGATAGATTAGCATTTTTTATCTTGTTTCTACTAGTCATTTAGAGTTTTTTCTGGATACTTTGTCTAGATCTTTAGATCGGCGTGTACTTAACAAATTGGAAGGAAATAAAAGTTTAATGTCTTTCCAAAAAACATATCATGAACTTTTTCATATTAAGATACTGTAAAAAAAATAAAAAGATGTTTGAAATTTAATGAGATGGCCAATCAGGTCTAGCTCAATTGGTTAGTTAAAGTGTCATAATCTTGTGGTTCAAGTTTTGTTAAATACGACTTGTGTTTTACTATTGCAGTTTGTGATAATGCATGCTTTGTAATGGCTATAGATAATCAATTGATATATTACACTACAAGAATAACCCAATAAAGAGATGGAAACAAAATCTATTCGTCGCTAGTTAGAGACGAATTAATAGTTAACAACGACGGATTGAGCAATTTTCTCAGTTCGTCGTTTGTTCGTCTCTTTTTAGCGGTGCTAATCTGTCGATGTATTAGGGACGGAAAAAATATCCATTCCTAAAACAGTTGGCTTCGAAAAAAAGGAAAAAATTGAGCGACTAATTAGCTTATTCGTCGTTTAATTATCCGTCGTTGAGAGTGATAGAAATGACAAAGACAGGATCGATCTCCCCATCTAGCTCTTCTCTTCGATCGTTTTTGCTTTTTCTCTCCTTTCTTCTTCTCAATTCCGGCCACAAACAATTTCGGCCAATTGTCCACCATTCTGGCCAATCTTGGACTATATTCGAAGTGTTGGTCAAGATAACGACAAAGGAAAAGACTGCGGGGGGGGGGGGGGGTGTGAATAGTCTTTTCAAACTTTTGTCAAGAAACAGTATTTCTCAGAAACTAGTAGGTTTTTGATACTTGAATTCAGAGAGCAGAAGACTTTAAGCGATAGATAAGTGTGATTGTGCTTTGCAGTAATAATGTGTATGTGTGTGATGCTGGAAAGTAAATACAGAATAGTACATAACACATCAATTATAGTGGTATATGGAGGTGGCGTAATCATCCATCTAATCCACTCGGTCTTTCTAAGACCTGGAATTCACTAGAACAGATAATTAAGTTCTCCTTACAATAAATCATATTCTAAGATTCCTACAAATAAATGGTTCCCAACCAAATGTCCCCCCTGAGTTTTTACCTAACTCCTCGAGCTAAGTACTTTCTCTACTCAGGATAACCTTGGAGCTTTTCCTTGATTTTCCAAATCAAGTACTTCATGTACTCCACGCCTTGATGGTGTTGGTTATAAGTTGATTGCCAGTTAAGCTTCTCTTATAACTTTTCAACTATCTTTGCAGAGAGCTTGAAGAGATAATACTACTTGATATACTTATTCAATATATGCGTAGGTTCTCCATACTAACCCAAGTAATTGGTATCCGTTCTGGAGAATGAGCTTCAGAAAGGGTATCCGAAAGTTCAACTCTTTCACGAAGAACAATCTCTTGTTATAGGTTCAGGACACTTAGAACTACTAATGATTCTTCGACCTTGTTAGTCGCAACAGAAAGCTTGGAGAATGGTAGTATGAATGCTTGATAGAATACTTACTTGATAGTTGATATGAGTGTAGTTTGTGTGTGTATCTCTCAGCTTCTAAGTGGTGATATTTATAGATGAATTGGAGAGTCATTTGAATAGTATCCGTTAGACCTTCTCAAAATTCAATCCATTGATATCTCGAAATGAGTATTCAGAAGTCCCTTTCTCATTTTTCGGAGAGGACTACGCATTGGGAAACTTTCCATCTGGTGTAATTAATACACTGTACTATTTCTTGTCATGTAGTCTCAACGGGCACATGAACCTTTTTGAAAGCTAGCATTCTCCGAACTCAGTGATGTCATATGTTCAAAGACTTATTATGTGCAATATTTACACTATATAATATGCTTTCTGGTCATAGTCTATATGAGGAGACTTAACCTTATGTCTTCAAAAACTTGTGCAATCTTCAGGCTTCAGATCTTCGATTGAAATCCATTGCTAAGATCCTTCTTCATGGCCTTCTCAGAAATATAAAATTACATTCAGAGACCTAATAGTCCTATTACAAGTTTACTAGACTAACATACTAAGTGATTTCCTCTTTTACAATGTTCAAGTGAACTAAGAGTACTAGTCACCTTTTTGTACGAAAGATAAGTCATATGGTGATTAATCTAATATACTAACAGATATTCCTAACAAATTTCCCCCTTTCTGATCAGTAATCGATGACTATCTTAAAGTCCTATTACAAACATGGAAGTGAAAACAATCCACCCCTTAATCATTTCAAACGATATTTAATTAGTTAATTAAGTGCAGAAAGTAAACATCACACAAATCACAAGAAGTGATCTTTGATGACAATTTATCTTCTTATAAATGGTTTATGAGAGTATGATTTTCAGAAAGAACTATTACAGATCAAAAGATAACTTTGACAAATATTGAACTAGACAGATCAATTCAGCAAAGTAATACAAAAACTACTAAGTAAATTAGGACAACATGAGTATCCAAGCTTCAAGTAAGACATACTAAAATAATAATCTTCAAGTCTTCAAAAATTAACTTTGGTTCAAAAATCACAAGTTCTTCAGCACCTTTCTGGATCGCTGGATCTGGTTATCAACCTTCCTGCAGTCTTCCACATATTCATAAAGAATCTTTATGACAGAGAGCTCTGTCTTTCTGGCTAATTCACAAATGTCCTTATAAGTCTTGGCAGGGTCTTTGTTTTTCAGAACAAACAGCTTGACCCAATAATATTTGCCCCACTCCCATGCGTGGTCATCCTTAAGCTGAGATAACCCATGATGCTGATAGATGATCTCCAGATATGCAATGTCATCCATGCATTCTTCAGCAGTGATATGGAAGGGTTGATAGGCTTTGACACCTAATTTGTTCTACTTTCTATAGGTAACATCCAGTTTCTGAACTTTGTGAACATCATCATACTTTGGATGAGGACAGGTGAAGTCAAGTGGCTTTTGCATAGCCTTAGTCCTCCTTTGAACCTCAAAATCAAGCCATATTTTAGTATGCTCAGGATTTAGCAGTACTGGCTAGTTGGTTCTCCATGCCATCATTTGATCATAAATTGGAGTTGGAAACTTCTTGTTTTTCAAAAGATGCTTTAGCTCAAGAATCCAATATTCATTTTGGAGATGAATGCATTTGTAGGCTGAATGGTTGTCATCAGTTTTGACATACTCAATCTGCTGGTCAAGATAACTGCAAAGGAAAAGACTAGGGGGGGGGGGTGAATAGTCTTTTCAAACCTTCGTCGATAAACAGTCTTTCTCATCAACTGGTAGGATTCTGATACTTAGATTCAGAGAGCGGAAGACTTTAATCGATAAATAAACATAAATGTGCTTTGCAGTAATAATGTGTGTGTTATGCTAGAATGTAAGTAGAATAAAGTAAATAACACAACAATTTATAGTGGTATCTGGAGGTGGCATAATCCTCCAACTAGTCCACATCGGCCTTTCTGAGACCTGGAATTCAGTAGAACAGACAATTGAGTTCTCCTTACAATAAGTCCTATTCTAAGATCCCTACAAACAAATGGTTCCCAACCAAATGTCCCTCCTGAGCTTTTCCCTTGCTCCTTGAGCCAAGTATTTCATGTACTTAAGATAACCTTGGAGCTTTTCCTTAATTTCCCAAGCCAAGTACTTCCTGTACTCCAAGCGTAGATGGTGTTGGTTATATGATGCTTGTCAATTAAGCTTCTCTTATAACTTTTCAACTATGTTTCCAAAGAGCTTGAAGAGATTACACTACTTAATATACTTGTTCAGTATATGGTAGGTTTCTCCATTCTGACACAAGTGTTGGTATCCGTTGTGGAGAATGAGCTTCAGAAAGGGTATCCGAAAGTTCAACTCTTTCACGAATAACAAACTCTTGTTATAGGTTCAAGACACTTAGAACTACTAGTGGTCTTCGAGCTTGATGGTCACAACTATAAGCTTTGGGAATTGTAGTATGAATGCTTGAGAGAATACTTGCTTGATATGAAAGTATGAGTGTAGTTCGTGTGTTTGTTTCTCAACTTCTAAGTTGTGATATTTATAGATGAATTTGAGAGTCGTTTGAATAGTATCCGTTATACCTTCTCATAATTAAATCCGTTGATATCTCGAAATAAGTACATAGAAGTCCCTTTCTCATTTTTTAAACAGGACTAAGCTTGATCGACTTTTCAGTCGGTGTAATTAATACACTGTACTATTTCTTTGTCATGTAGTCCCAACGGACGCATGAGCCTTTCTGAAAGCTAGCATGTTCCTTGACTCAATTATGTCATATATAAGAGACATGTAATGTGCCATTTGCACTATATAATATGCTTTTAGAATATAGTCTATCTTAGGAGACTAATCCTAATGTCTTCATCAAACTCGTGCAATCTTCAGTCTTCAAATCTTCGATTAAAATCCATTTCTAGGATCCTTCTTCATGTCCTTCTCAAAGTATAAAATTACATTTAGACACCTAATAATCCTAATACAAGTTTAACTAGACTAACATACTAAGTGATTTCCTGTTTTACAATGTTCAAGTGAAGTAAGAGTACTAGTCACCTTTCTGTACTAAAGATAAGTCATATGGTG
Organism: Plantago elongata; assembly: GCA_036897095.1. Classification (NCBI taxonomy): domain Eukaryota; kingdom Viridiplantae; phylum Streptophyta; class Magnoliopsida; order Lamiales; family Plantaginaceae; genus Plantago; species Plantago elongata. The sequence continues at coordinate 5,234 of JAYMSP010003623.1, forward strand.
ATTGATAAAAAATACTAATAGATATTCCTAACAAATTTCCCCCTTTTTGATCAGTCAACCATGAATATCTTAAAGTCCTATTACAAACATGGAAGTGAAAACAATCCACCACTTATTCATTTCAAATGATATTCAATCAGATAAATTAAGTGTAGAAATTAAACATCAACCAAATCACAAGGAGTGATCTTTGATGACAAGTTATCTTCTTATAAATGGTTTATGAGAATATCATCTTCAGAAAGAACTATTACAGAGCATAAGATAACTTTTACAAGATGTATTACAATGAAATAATGTCAACAAAATTACAAAATTACTAGGTAAATTAGGACAACAGGAGAATCCAAGCTCCAAGTGAACATCCTAATAAACTAGTCTTCAAGTATTCAAAATTAACTTAGGTTCAGAAACCTTAAGTTCTTCAGCATCTCCTCTGGATCAATAGGTGTCAACCTTCCTGCAGTCTTCAGCATATTCATAAAGTAATCTTCTGACAGAGAGCTCTGTCTTTCTGGCTAGTTCACAAATTTTTCTATAAGCTTTGTGAAGATTATCTTTGTGTTTCTCAACAAAGTCTTCATTTGACTTGATGAAGTTCTTGACCTGTAGGTATTTACCCTATACCCATGCATGGTTTATCTTCAGTCGTGACCACTGATGACACTTGTAAATTTCTTCCAAGTACACTATGTCATCCATGTATTGTTCCTTCGTCATATAAAATGATTCATAAGTTTTAATTCCTAGTTTGTTCTGTTTGTTGAGAGTACCATCCAATTTCCTTGTCTTCTGTATCTCTTCTGGCTTGGGATAAGGACAAATAAATTCCAATGACTTTTTCATAGCCTCAGTCCTCACATAAACCTCAAAATTAAGCCACTTGTGAGTATTTTTTGGATTAAGCAGAGTAGGCTTGTCGGTTCTTCATGCCATCATTTGCTTGTAGGTAGGTTCTGGAAACTTCTTGTTCAATAGAAGATGTTGTAGCTCAAGTATCCAATCACCATTCTGGAGATCTTTGCATCTATAGGATGATTGGTTGTCATTCATTTTGACATACTCAATATGGGCAGCAACTGTTTCTCTTGTTCTTTATCTTGAACTCTACCAAACTGTAAGTCCCTGGGCAGCAACTGGTTTCTCTTGTTCTTTATCTTGAACTCTACCAAACTGTAAGTCCCTGCGCCCTTTTCTGTTCAGTCCTGTCTCCAGTTCTACTTGCTTCTAACGTATTTTTTAATATTATTATACTCCAAAGAGACTTATTGCTTTATGTTGGGTTTTGTGCTGGTTGATCCACCTTGATTTTACTTGGTGATTTTAGAAGGAGTCCTGACAGATATTGGATTAGCAGCCACATGAGGTTCAGGTAGGCTTTTCACTCTTCATCTTTTGTGAAGTGGGTGCTCATCTGTATCAGTCTCATCATCATCATCATAGAAGTTTTTGATTGGAGACTTACAAGTTTTCTCCTGACCTTGGATTTCTCCTTCTTCTTTTTCTTGTTCTTCATCAGAAGGCTTGATTCCTTCAGATATAAGAAGGACCTTGGAACCCCTAGTTATCATACTTCGTAGCCTTGTTCTTGGTTCTTCAGACTGCATGTCTTGTTCTGGAACTTAACTTGTGGAGGGTAATTGTTCTCTCTTCCTTCCTCTACCTCTCTGGGCAAGTTTATTCTCTTCCCCCATATTCATGAGTGACTGACTCAAACTAACATAAGAATGAGAGAGTAACTCGAAGTTTTGTTGCAGATTGTTGTGAACTTGGACAAGTTTCTGAACTTATGTTCTGAACGCTTGGTTCTCTTTAAAGAGTGCCTGCTCCTTTTGGTTCAGCTCTTCAAGCGGACGTGAGATAGACTCTACTTTTATAATATCATATTGAGCTTCTTCAAGTGCTCTGTTGGCATTGTTGCAATCTTCAACCCGAACCATGCCTAGATCTTTCTGCGACAGTGCAATGCTAGTGGCTCTGTGTAGCAAGAGCTTAGCAATCGGCTTGAAGTCAGTTGGTACAGATGAAAGTACCTGGGAATATTCAACAACTAAGTCATTTCTGAATGCAGCAGACACAGTACTTCTTTCGAGGAATTTTCCATCTCAGGAAGTAATGGCTGGTGATGAGAAGATATGTGGAGCAAGAAGTTCTCTTTTTAGTTGAAAGAGAAGAATTACATCCTCAACTGGAACCATATATTGTGCCTCATCATCGTCAGTGCTCACAAGTATGTGATCCTTCTGAGCAGGCTCATCAACCATTTTCTCTTTACCTTTGGTGCTAGCTTTCTAAGATGATGGTTCATGTGGTCTATCTGATGCAGTCTTAGCATCATGCTCTGTATCGTCTATCACCATAGCGTCCAACTCTGCAGTCGTGGCATCGATATCTGTCTTCAAGTTTAGCTTTTCAGCAAGGAGTGCCTTCTCCTTAGCATTTTTTGCCTCAATCTTCAGTAATTGGGCTTCTTTTGCTTCAATCAGAGATTGGTACTCTAGATTGAGCTTAGTCTCTTCATCCAACATTTCCTTCAGTTTAGCAACTCTGGATTCAACAGCCTTAAGTTCTTCAGAGGGGTTGGCTTGTTGATTTTGCTCATTTGCGTTATGTTGGATTTGTTGATCTTGTTGGTCAGCTGGAGGTGGTGATTATTGTGATTTTGGTGGATACCACTAAGTAGAGTCTCCAGCAGTTAGAGTTCCCGTTCTGGCATCTCCTTGTGTCATTCCACCAGTCTCTAGCGAAGGACCATCATCATTGTCATCATCAGAATGATTATCATTATCATTGTCACCGCCCTCTGGATGTTCATCAGAAGAGTCTTCATCATTCTCGTCAAAATCTTCCTCTTCATCTGAAACCAAATTAATGATTGTAGGGAGGGTAATCCTCTGCCCGTTTACTTCATCTTGTTCAGAGGGATAAACTCTAAACTTCTTGGGCAAGATAGGATTGAAAGTGATCAACCTTTTGGTCTCTTCATCAGCATCATTGAAGGCATCCATCAGCTTCTTCCCAACCTCGTAGGTGAAGTCGTCATGCATCAACATATGGTGGGAATAATCCTCCACTGGGAACATTGCATGGACGTAGTTTTCCAAATCAAAGGTTCGATCCCTTCTCACTTGGTGATCAATCACTTTGGCTAGCTTCATCATATCGGCTTTTCTGAGCTTTTGCCTGAAGCATTTGACATGCCTCTTCATTGTGATTGTCTGAAAAACCTTCTTCAGATCTAGTGGGGCTTCCACATCAATCACTGGTAACACTTGAGCCTGAAAGAAAGGTTTCAAGTTAGTTTTCTTCAAACTTACTTGTGGTTATCTGAGAATTAGATAAGTCTATTTTTCTGAGCATACCTGTGTATCCACATGAGGCTCATTAACTTGGACTTTTGGAGCAATAGGTGCTACATATACCATGGTCAAAGGAGTGGATGCATCCTCTTCAACCGTTCTTTCTACTTGAGCCTGAGAATTAAAATCAAACTTTATTATTTAGAAATATTCTACAGAAATGTATTTACAAGAAATGTATTTTCTGAGAGTTTGACTTACTTCCAGGTTAGGAAGCTCATAATCCATTCTTTCAGAAACCGTTGCGGTCTCTGGTAACCTTTCTGGAGACTTGGCATTTCGACCGTGTCTATTTCCATAGGTGTTGTGGAGGTTCCAAGTTTTCCTCAGCTACCTTTTCTTCAGAATGAACCTATTCGAACAAACAAAGTGTTTGATTAAGCAATGTTGATTTGTACAAGATATTCATAAAGACAATATTTTTGTTTTACATACCTCCATAATGGAAGGCTTAGAAGCAATTTCTTCAGAACTTTTCAACCTCTGGAATCTCTTGATCTTGTTATGTTTCCATCGCTTCAATAGCTTTCTTAGTTGGAGCCTGTATAGAGACATTAATGAAGTTAGAAATACAAGAATTTTGACTAAGTACAAAATTATTTCTTTTCAGAGACAATTGACTACGAGCTGCACAGGCTCATTTTCTTGTATTGTAGAGGTTGAAGGAACCTCTTCTTCATTCAGAAGGTTAAGTACATTGTCTTCCCTCTGCTCTATTGTCTCCATGAAAGCCTCTAACAAAGGAAGTTTATGAGTAACTAGCTTAACATTTATTCAAATGTTTCACAAGTTAGATATAGACAACTCTTGTTATCTGTGTATCTTCGGGCACTGTGGCTTCCATTTCATGGCTTGAAGTTTCGAGTACTTCGGACCTTTCCTCTGCTTGAACATTCTAAGTTCCAGTCTCGGATGTTTGAGGAACCTGCTCGAGTTAGGAATTTCTTTAGCAATCAAGTCTGATGACAACTTGAATGTGGAAGCAATGTCAGAATCTTCCATCATTCTGCCATCCACCGCCAAGCCTTCATCTGCATGTTGGGGTGTGACATCTTCGACTGACCTCTCTGGGATTGCATCTTCTGCAACCTTAGCTTTCTGAGGCAGTGAAGCTAAGCTAGATGCTCCACCATGAGTCTCTATCCGTGATCTTTTAAGTGCCATCTGTAATGGTAGATCATCTTCAGAATCCACATCGAAGTCTTGGACAAACTCGTCGATCTGGTTAAGCATGTTCACGGACAACTCTGGCATATTGCCAATGCTCAAGGATCTCCTTTTTTAGTTGGAGTCCTTCTGGACTGGAAGGGGTCTCTGGGCTTCAACATCTTGTGTTTCCCTTTCTGGTCGAGGAGTGTCATCTATGACAATCTGAGTCCTCTTCCTTGACCTCAATTTTTTGGTACTTGGTTTCTTTGCAATGTGGACCTCAACCTGTATCTCTTCAGGTACTCCTTCTCCCTCAGCAACCAACTCATCTTTGGTAACCCTTTTCAAGGCTTCCTCATGAGCATGTCGGAACATTGTGTTGGTCACTAGGATGTCCAGATGCTCTCTGAGAGCAATTCCACATTTCTCCACAATGTAGCAATTTTTAGACCATAGTGCATATTCGACTTAGTGTCCACGGCCTTTAACAATCTTGGGTTCAAATTCATTGACCCGGTTGACGAACTTCATGAAGAGATATTTCCCCCAATTGAAGAGGTTATCTCTGTCATTTAGGTCTTTCTGGAGAATGGCCATTATTATCCTTCTCTCCAGACTTATCTGGTCAATTCCACCATTGTTTCCATCCAAGCACCTGTGAAGGATGCTGGCAAGCACATTCCAGTGCTCAAAAAGGTGTTTTGTTCTGATGTCTCCCAAAATGAAAGAAGAAGGGCAGTCCTCAATCTTGTAATTTGCTGCTTCTTCATACAATAGTCTGACTGCAGTGTTCAAAGTCTTGTCTTTTGTATTGATCTCCCATGTCGTCCCACGGTTTCTGAGACGGAAGATTTTGCAAAATGCATCACAATCTAAATGTATTTCTACACATTGAACCTTAGATTTAATGAACGTTTCTTCAAAGTTGCTCACAATCTTGGTATAGACTTGGGAAGAGTTGTAAAACTCTATGACATCGACTGGAGATAGTCCAATAGGGGCGACACAGAGGAATTTCTTGATGTGTGCCTTGGATAGCATCTTCACAACCAGATTCCTGTCTTGAGTGGAAGAGATATCCACACTCAAGTATTTCTCCACCATGTGTGCTCCCCAATTCATTCTGAGGTTGGAAGTCCAATCCTCTGGGTTGAAATTACCCAACAAGAGTTTGTTCAAAAATTGCAAGACCTTTTCTTCTTACTTTTCAGCAGAAGAAGCGATTGCAGCTGAGTTCTTGGATGAGGTCTTTCTTGGTGCCATCTCTTATATAGAGTTTCTGGGTAGGATTAGAGAAGAAGTGCTTGAATTCGAGAGAATTTTTAGTTTATATTTTCAGAATACTAAGCAGAACTCAGAAGATTAGCTGAAGGATTTGCAGAAAACTTAGAGAGTTTTTGCTATTTTGATGCAAGTTAAAATTTCGGATTTGGTAAAAGTGTTTGTCTCTTAATAGAATCCTTTATATATAGCAAGATAAAATTACATAGATACATCATACGTATAGAGTTTCGTATATGTATCTGTGTACATTGCATCGATGTGGTATACGTTTCTACTTTGCATTAAATGTGAAGTGGACCATGACTGTTTACGCAACAGGCATTACTTGCCGAGATTTAATCTCACCCGTTGAGATCAAACGTTTATTCATCAAGGGCTATTGTTCAATATCTTGCAATGATATCAATCAACAAATATTCTCGTCTCCACTTAATGAATCTTGACAATATGTAACTATAAGTCATTGTTAATGTGTGTGACTTGAAACCATTGGTCTTTATCATTTCAGAGAGCAAGTCTTGTTTTATGTTACTTATCATATAAATGGTAAAACCACAAAACCCTTGACATGTTTGACTCTTAGAAATATGTACAATGTTGGACTATTAGTTCTCACATACTTCATAACTTAAAAGGTTTTACGAATTCCTGTTTCAGAAATTACCTTTGGATATTGGCATGTCCATAGTATTTGAGTTCTAGTTTTATATACTTATGGACTATATACCAACCTGTCTTTCTAGACTTACCTTTCCAGAAGACCTTAGGCTTTCTGAGTCAAAAGTCTCAGATATTTTATTATCCTTCTTATCATGTAGGCTTTTGGAATACCCATTTCAGAAATCTGTTTCATTTTTCTCTGTTCCTTACCAACTCTTTTAGAGACTTAGAACTTTTCAGTTCTGAGGCATCTCCATTTAACCCAAGACTATGTCTTAAGGTTAAGAACCTACTTTCCTGGAGTGGCTTAGTGAAGATATCAGCAAGTTGATCTTCAGTGCCAACCTTTAGAATATCTATATTGTCTTTCTCAACATAGTCTCTGATGAAGTGTTGTCTAACATCAATGTGCTTAGTTCTGGCATGGAACTTTGATTTTGGGTAATTGCAATAGCACTTGAGTTATCACAGAAAATGGGAGTTTTCTCTTCATTAAGTCCATAGTCTCTGAGTTGCTGTTGTATCTAGTATTTGAGTAGCACAACAACCAGCAACAATATATTCAGATTCTGTGGTAGAAGTAGCAATTGAATTTTGTTTCTTGTTAAATCATGAGATAAGTCTAGTTCCCAGAAACTGACAAGTTCCTGCAATACTTTTCCTATCAAGCATTGATCCATCATAATCAACATCTGAGTACCCTAACAAACTCAATCCACTTTCTTTAGGATTTCACAGTCCAACTTCTACAGTACCTTTGACATACCTTAATATTTTCATAGCAATGTTGTAATGTGATTGCATAGGATTTGTCTGAAATCTAGCACACACACCAACTGCATATTGAATATTAGACCTGCTTGCAGTAATGTATAGTAGTGAACCTATCAATTTCCTACACTTATGCTCTTCAACGCTCTTATCAGACTCAATATACGTCATTTTGGTTCCTTTGCTCATAGGTATCTTGGCATGCTTTTCAGAAGGCTTAAGATTAAACTTATTGAGCATATCCTTTGTATACTTTGTTTGACTGATGAATATTCCATCATTGAGTTGCTTGACTTGCAATCCTATGAAATAATTCAATTCTCCCATCATGCTCATCTCAAATTTTCTTTTCATGAGATTAGCAAAGTCATTACAAAGTTGCTTGTCTTTAGATCCAAATATGATGTCATCAACATATACTTGAACTAAAAGTAGTTTCCCATCATGATTTAAGGTAAAAAAAGTTTTATCAACTTCACCTTTCTTAAAACCGCTATCCAGAAGGTATTTGGCCAAAGTGTCATAACATGTTCTTGGAGCATGTTTCAGTCCTTACAAAGCTTTTTGTAACTTATAGACCATCCTACTTTTTGAGGAAACTACAAAGCCTGGTGGTTGATCAACATAGACTTACTCAACAAGTTCACCATTCAGAAATGCACTTTTAACATCTATCTGATCAACTTTAAAGTCATTATGAGCTGCAAAGGTTAGAAATAGTTTAATTGCATCCAATCTTGCAACTGGTGCATATGACTCATCAAAGTCTAAGCCTTCGGTCTGGGAAAATCCCTTGGCAACCAACCTTGCTTTGTTTCGGGTTATTTCACCAGACTCATTCAACTTGTTTATGAAAACCCACTTAGGTCCAATCACAGATATTCCTTCTATAAATGGAACTAGTTTCAAACCTTGTTTCTCTCAAATTGATCCAACTCTTCTTGCATTGCAGAGATCCAGTTCTGATCCTTTAATGCATCTTTAATAGTTTTAGGTTCAATGTTTGAGATAAAATATCCAAAGAGATAATAACATTTTCATCTATTTCTCTCCTAGTTCTAACACCTTGATCAATTGCACCAATCACATCCTTTGCAGGATGATCTCTAATCCATTTCTTAATAGGTTTTGAACTAGTAGGGTCATAATCTATGTGATCTGAATGTGAATCTCTACGATTATGACTTGATACTTCTTTAGTATCATTGATATTTTGTACACACAAAGTGTGGCGAGTATCAGAAACATGTCCAGTGTTAGAGGTTCCTGGAATAAGTCTTTTAGAAAGTTTATTCCCAAAAAGGTCTCTACGATGAGTAATCTCAGTTTCCATTTCTAGAATGCTCATAGGAAATTCTTCATCATATCTAAGAGTCATCTGGTTATTACTTGGAACATCCTGCTTTTCTTCTTCAGACTCATCCTCAATATTAATGACAGAGTGTCTCCTTTTTTTAGGGTCTTTCTTCAGAATCCTTAATTAGGAGTTTCTTGAATCTTTGTGATAGTTCTTCATCAAGGAGTATTTTTTTGTTTCCTTCATAGAATACTACATGAACTGATTCTTCAAGCTTCTTTGTTATTTTGTTGTATACTCTGTAGGCTTTGCTATTCATATAATAACCAAGAAATACACCTTCATCAGCCTTTGGTTGAAATGTTCTCAAGTATTCTTTCCCATTGTTAAGAACAAAACATCTACAACTAAACACCCTCAAATGTTTGATATTAAGGGGTGTACCAACCAAAAGCTCATAAGGAGTTTTGTCATGGTGTTTGTTTATCAAACATATGTTCTGAGTGTAGCATGATGTATTTACAGCTTTAACCCAATAAATTTCACTTATTTCAGTGTCAGCTAGCATTGTCCTTGCAGCTTCCTTAAGGGTCCTATTCTTTCTTTCAACAACATCATTTTATTGTGGTGTCCTTACTGAAGATAGTTGATGTTGTATACCTTTGCAGATACAAAACTCTTTTATATACTGATTGACAAATTAAGTACCATGGTCTATTCTGATTGCAGATATTTTGTCATTTTTCATGACTTCAAGCTTGTTCGGCAAGTTAGGTATCTCCACCCTAGCATTAGACTTTTGTTTCAGAAAGACAACCCATGTAAACCTGGAGAAGTCATCTACAACAACTAGACCATACTTCTTGCCTGCATAACTTGTAACAGATGATTCAAAAAGAACGATATGCAAAAGTTGCAGTGGTCTAACACATGAATGTCTGATTTTGGACTTGAAAGAGGTTTTAGATTGCTTCCCTAATTAACAAGCAAAGCAGAGAGCGTTCTTTCTGAATGTTGCTTTTAGTAGTCCAACCACTAACTCTTTCTTGGCAAATTTGTTCAGAGTTTTGAAATTCAAGTGACTCACTCTCTTGTGCCATAACCAGTGTTCTTCAGTGTGACTTGATTGACTCACCATGAGACATTCTTTAGTTGTGGCAGATGTCCAATCAGCGACATATAGACATCCTTTCCGCATAGCAACCGAGACTATCTACTTTGACTCATTGTCAATTAATTTACAGAACTTCGATTTTATCTTCACTGAATGTCCCCTATCTGCAAACTGGCTCATGTTTAGAAGATTATGTTTCAAACCTTTAACACGTAATACATAGGAAATCGTAAGGGACCCCAATTTGACGTTTCCAAATCTTATATAAGGATTTAATTCTCCTCCATCAAACATGATGTTTGATCAGTATCACACACTCTGTAATCGACCAAGCTTGTTTTGTCTCATGTCATGTGCTTCCCGCATCCACTATCAAATAGCCATTGAGCCTTAGTTCATGATGCGTTCTGCACAAAATAGAAAACGGGAGTTGGGTTCGTGCTTCAGAAACAGAACCACTTAGACTAAACACTCTTCCTGTGGGAATCCATTTTTGAATAGATTTCTTAGGAGTAGGTTTTTGTCTGCTTGGAACATAAGGAGGAATCTTTGAATCATCGGATCTCAAATCGATTTTCCTTCTTGGTGTTCCTCGTAGTGGCTTCAGAGACTTGTTAGCTTTCTAATATTGCTTTTCAGCAAGCTTAGTCTTTCTGACCATGTTTTTTCTAGTCATGGCATTCAGATTTTCAGTGGCTTGGGATTGCTTCCACTTCTGATAATTGCTATAAGCAATTCTGGCTTTCCACCATTTTTCTTATCCTTTCTTGTATTGTTGCATTAGGAACTTCTTGATGGCACGATAGGCAATACCATTTCGAGCACCATTGACTTTCTGAACACGATCAGCAACCTCACTAGTTTTTGCATCATTCTTATATCCATAGAATTGCACAATAGGAAATACATCCAATCCAGCGATGCTTCCCTTCCTAGTGATACAACATTGTGGATGATCACATGTTAAAGGATCATGTTTCTTTTCAGAAACCTTTTTCACAAGTTTCTTTGGGACTTGGTGTTCCTTCAAAGGTTTAGTCGCAATAGTTTTCCCTTTGTTAAGAATCTTAGCTTTCTAACCAATGGTATCGACTTCTTTGGATCCATTATGTTGAATTTTTACAAAGGTCAACCTTTCATCACTCTTTTTCAAAGGAGTAGAATTACTTGATTGAGCGTCAAGTCCAAGTCCACCATTCTCAGAAGGATCTCTCAATATGATTGAACCTCCATAAGAGTCACTAGCTTTGACAAACAATTTGAAATATATTTCTTTCTTTCTGAGTTCTTCATTATCAGAAAGAAGTTTCTTCAACTTCTCATTTAGCTCATTCAAGGCTAGCTTACGAGAATTTTCATTCTCCGAATATCTAGGATTTTAGAGATGCTATTTCAGCGTCTTTAATCTCTAATACCTTGGTCAAATTAGAAAACTCTTTTTCAAGAGTTTCTTTGCATTCTTCCACAATTTTGGTCTTTGACTCAGCAACCAGAAATTGTCTCTCATATCGATCAAGTTCACTCTTGACCAATTCCAAATCCTTAATGCCGTCATCATCACTTTCATAAAACAAAAATTGTGATGTGTTTATTACCTCATCAGTCATAAGACATTCTTCAATGTTGGAGATGTCAGGACATACAATCTCGGCAACTCTGCACAAGTCGTTCTTCTTTATGCTAAAGTCGATAACATCGTGAGTTATTCCGCACAATTCTGGTGATAGAAAAATTGAGTCATCTGAATCTTCACTTTCTGACTCCGACTCAATATCCAGAGCATCAAGTTGAATTTGGATCTTCTTTCTCTCTTCAGTAAGCAATTGTTCTTTTGAATGTTTTTCTCTCCTTCTTGTCACCTGTATTAAGCTTGTTAAAAGTAGGACAATCACGTTCGAAGTACTAACGGCTTTCTATGCAGGGTTTTTCAGAGAGTTGTTCATTTGTATATTCTTGTACGAATGGTAATTTGGGCCGAGATGCTTTTCAGCTTCTCTTTTGCTTTTCTCCTTTCAATCTCTTGAGTAACATATTTCTTCATATGTATCAATGCAAAAGCATTTTCTTTAGACACAACCTTGGTATCCTTCTTTTTAGAAGTACCTTGGGTAACTAGAGCAATACTCTGCAACTTTTCAGCTACAGCCAATCCTCGTTGGATTGCTCATAGTTTACGATGGTCAAATGTGAAAAGAGTTACACTAGAGTGATTTGGGGCATTCCCTGGTTGAAGTAGAAATACTGGTATGCTCCCAATTCTAGTTTGAGCTTCTGACGATGGTTTCACCTTCTCAGAACATGAGTATATGTCACTTTCTCCAAGTGCAGCCATATCACTCATGATAGTAGTAAACAGAAAATTAGGTTCTTCTAGAATTTTAGTGGGACCCTGTTTGAAGTTTTGGAATTTTAAGTTCAGAACCCCGAACTTGTTTTACTTGGTTTTCTCAGTTCCCGCACAAATTTCTTCAATTAATTGCCAGGTAACTTTCGCCGATTTTGCATACCATAGTTTACGCTGTATATGCTCAGGTGTTGATCGAATGATGATGTTACAAGCTTGACCATCCAAAATGTGTCTCTTGGCATCTTCCGATGTCCAGAGTTCACGAGGTTTGTCTTTATACTCAACTTGTCCAGCATCAGTACGACCACTATCGCTCGTAGAAGTGTCACTACCTTTAGCTTTAGTGTTTCTACGACCATTAGATACTTCAATCAAGTGCTTGAGTTTTCTGATTTTGATTGGCCCTTCCTTACTGACATAGATCATCTCATCACTGATAGCTTCAGGATGCAACATCATGTAGTTCTTCTATTTCTCGTAATTCTCTGGTTTATGAGCCGGAGCATCACCCAGAGATATACCTGCACACTTAACACACAATTAAAATGTCCTCGTAAAGAGAAAAAACTCTACCTATCTAGGGGATCGAGGTTCAGTAAGGCTTGGGAACCTCCTGCGCTGATACCACCTGTTAGTCCAGATAACGACAAAGGAAAAGACTAGAGGGGGGGGGGTGAATAATATTGTAAAACTTTCATCGATAAATAGTCTTTCTCAGAAACTGGTAGATTTCTAATACTTAGATTCAGAGAGCGGAAGATTTTAAGCGATAGATAAACATAAATGTGCTTTGCAGTAATAATGTGTGTGTGTGTCTAATGCTAGAATGTAAAAACAATAAGGTAAATAACACAACAGTTTATAGTGGTATCTGGAGGTGGTGTAATCCTTTAACTAGTCCACTTCGGCCTTTCTGAGACCTGGAATTCAGTAGAACAAATAATTGAGTTCTCCTTACAATAAGTCCTATCTAAGATCGCTACAAACAAATGGTTCCAACCAAATGTTCCCCATGAGTTTTTCCCTAGCTCCTTGAGCCAAGTACTTCATGTACTCAAGATAACCTTGGAGCTTATCCTTGATTTCCAAAACCAAGTACTTCATGTACTCCACGCCTAGATAGTGTTGGTTATATGATGATTGTCAGGTAAGCTTCTCTTATAACTTTTCAGCTATGTTTTCAGAGAGCTTGAAGAGATTACACTACTTAATATACTTGTTCAGTATATGGTAGGTTTCTCCTTTCTGACCCAAGTGTTGGTATTCGTTCTGGAGAATGAGCTTCAGAAAGGATATCTGAAAGTTCAAGTCTATCACGAATAACAAACTCTTGTTATATGTTCAGGACACTAAGAACTACTACTGATTCTTCAAGCTTGATGGTTGCAACTGTAAGCTTGGAGAATGGTAGTATGAATGCTTGAGAGAAAACTTGCTTGATATGAAAGTATGAGTGTATTTCGTGTGTGTATTTCTCAGCTTCTAAGTGGTGATATTTATAGATGAATTTGAGAGTCGTTTGAATAGTATCTATTAGACCTTCTCAGAATTCAATCCATTGATATCTCGAAATAAGTACTTAGAAGTCCCTTTCTCATTTTTCAGAGAGGACTAAGTTTGATCGACTTTTCAGTCAGTGTAATTAATACACTGTACTATTTCGTTTTCATGTAGTCTCAACGGACACATGAGCCTTTCTGAAAGCTAGCTTGCTCCTTGACTCAATGATGTCATATATTAAGAGACATGTAATGTGCCATTTGCACTATACGATATGCTTTCTGAACATTGTTTATCTGAGGAGACTAATCCTTATGTCTTCATCAAACTTGTGCAATCTTCAGTCTTCAAATCTTCGATTAAAATCCAT
>JAYMSP010003624.1:0-19082 GCA_036897095.1 Plantago elongata
AGATACCAAACTTGCTGAACAAGCTTGAAGTCATGAAAAATGACAAGGTGTCTGCAATCAGAACAGACCATGGTACTTAATTTGTCAACCAGTACATAAAAGAGTTTTATACCTGCAAAGTATACAACATCAACTATCTTATGTAAGGATACCGCAACAAAATAGTGTTGCTGAAAGGAAGAATATGACCCTTAAAGAAGCTGCAAGGAAAATTCTAGCTGACACTGAAATGAGTGAAGTTTATTGAGTTGAAGCAGAAAATACAACATGCTACACTCAGAATAGATGCTTGATAAACAAACACCATGACAAAACTCCCTATGAGCTTTTGGATGGTAGACCCCCCTAATATCAAACATTTGAAAGTGTTTGGTTGTAGATGTTTTGTTCTTAACACAATGTGAAAGAATACTTGAGAACATTTCAACCAAAGCCAGAAGAAGGTGTATTTCTTGGTTATTCTATGAATAGTAAAGCCTACAGAGTATACAACAAGAGAACAAAGACGATTGATGAATCGGTTCATGTGCTATTCTATGAAGGAAGCAAGAAAATACCCCTTGATGAAGAACTCTCAGATAGATTCAAGGAACTTATGATTAAGGATTCTGAAGAACACTCAGAAAGGAGAAACTCTGTCATTAATAGTGAGGATGAGTCTGACGAAGAAAAACATGATGTGCCTAGTAACAACCAAATGACTCTTAGACATGATGAATAATTTCCTATGAGGATTCCAGAAATGGAAACTGAGAATATTCATCGTAGACACCTTTATGGGAATAACCTTTATGAAAGTCGTATTCTAGAAATTTCTCACACTGAACAAGTGTATGATATTTACCGCACTTCTAATGTACAAAATATCACTGATACTGAGGAAGTATCAAATCATAATCATAGTGATTCACATTTAGATCATGTAGATAGTGACCATATTGAAATGGATTAGAGATCATTCTGCAAAGGATGTGATTGGTACCATTGATCAAGGTGTTAGAACTAGGAGAGTAACCGCTGAAAATGCTGATTCTCTCTTTGGTTGTTTTATCTCAAACATTGAACATATGACTATTGAGGATTCATTAAAGGATCAAGACTGGATCTCTGCAATGCAAGAAGAGTTGGATCAATTTGAGAGAAACAAGGCCTGGAAACTAGTTCCATTTGTAGAAGGAATATCTGTGATTGGAAGGAAGTGAGTTTTCAGAAACAAAATGAATGAGTCTGGTGAAATAACCAAAAACAAGGATAGGTTGGTTGCCAAGGCATTTACCCAGACTGAAGGCTTAGATTTTGATGAGTCATATGCACCAGTTGCAAGATTGGATGCAATAAGTCTATTTCTAGCCTTTGCAGCTCATAATGACTTTAAAGTTTACTAAATGGATGTTAAAAGTGCATTTATGAATGGTGAACTTGTTGAGGAAGTCTATGCTGATCAACCACCCGACTTTGAAGTTTACTCAGAAAGTAGAATGGTCTATAAACTTCAAAAGGCTCTTTATGGACTGAAACAGGCTCCAAGAGCATGGTATGACACTTTGGCCAAATACCTTCTGGAAAGTGGTTTTAAGAAATGTGAAGTTGATAAAAATTTATTTACTTTGAATCATGATGGGAAACTGCTTTTAGTTCAAGTATATGTTGATGATATTATATTTGGATCTAAAGACAAGCAACTTTGTGATGACTTTGCAAATCTCATGAAAAATAAATTTGAGATGAGCATGATGGGAGAATTGAACTATTTCCTAGGATTGCAAGTCAAGCAACTCAATGATGGAATATTCATTAGTCAAACAAAGTATGCAAATGATATGCTCAACAAGTTCAATCTAAAGCCTTCTGAAAAAATAATGCTAAGATAACTATGAGCATAGGAACCAAAATGACTTATACTGAATTTGATAATAGTGTTGAAGAACATAAGTATACGAAGTTGATAGGTTCAGTAATCTACCTTACTGCAAGCAGACCTGATATTCAATATGCAGTTGGTGTGTGTGCTATATTTTGGACAAATCCTATGCAACCACACTACAACATTGCTATGAAAATATTGAGGTATGTTAAAGGTACTGTAGAAGTTGGACTTTGGTACCCAAAAGAAAGTGGATTGACTTTGGTTGGCTACTCAGATGCTGGCTATGTTGGATGAATGCTTAATAGGAAAAGTACTTCAGGAACTTGTCAGTTTCTGGACACTAGACTTATCTCATGGTTTAGCAAGAAGCAAAACTCAATTGCTACTTCTACCACATAGGCTGAATATATTGTTGCTGGTTTTTGTGCTACTCAAATATTATGGATACAACAACAAATCAGAGACTATGGACTAAATGAAGAGAAAACTCCCATTTTCTGTGACAACACAGTGCTATTGCGATTACTCAGAATCCCAAGTTCCATGATAGAACTAAACACATTGATGTTAGACACCACTATATCAGAGACCATGTTGAGAAAGGCAATATAGAGATACTCAAGGTTAACACGGTAGACTAACTTGCAGATATCTTCACTAAGCCATTACAAGAAAGCAGATTCTTGAATTTAAGGCATTATCATGGATTGATTGAGCTATCTAAGAACTGAAAAGATGCTAAGGATTATGAGAACAAGGTTACAAAGAGTTGCTAAGTTTCTGGAACGGGTATCCAGATACTCAATGGCATTATGGTACAAATAACTCCAAGTTTCTGAAATAAATATTCAGATACTATGGAAATGTATTTTTGGTCTCTGAGATGGGTACTCAGAAAGGTATAATAACACTTTCGTGAGGGGGAAGAAAATAGTACACAAGTACAATTCTCTGAGAGTCAAACTATGTCTAGGATTATGTGTTTTTACCATTTATATGATAACACATATAAAACAAGACTTGAACTCATAAAGATAAGTCCAAAGGTTTTATCTTCTCCCACGATAAGAGTGACTTGTGATTACACTAAGTCAAAAATCTATAATGAGGGCACTGTAAAATTTGTTGATTGAAATCATTGCTGGAGAAGCATTGATAGCCATCGATGAAATATTCAATTTGTCTCAACGGATGAGATTAAATGGTGAGATGAAACTCACTGTAGCGAGACAGTTAAGTCCCCACTTGCATTTAATGCAAAACGTTATTTGTTACCACACCAAAGCATTGTACACGGTAACAAATGCATATTGTATATATGTTATATATGTATTTTGTAACTGTTGTGATTCTAATGCTATATATATAATATTTAGAGAAAAGAAAAACACTTTTCGCAAATCCAAAATTTTATACTTGCATAAAAATAACAATTCTTCTCTAATTTTTTGCAAAGAAAACCTGTAATTTCTTCTGTTCTTTCTAGTTCTTCTGAAAAAGAAGCACTAATCCAACATACTAATCTTCTCGATATCAGTCTAACCTTCTCTACATAAAATGGCTCCCAAACGTGCTTCAAGTTCTAAGGCTTCAACAACATCTGCTGGTGCTGCTGAAAAGCAAGCACTAAACCTGAAGGAATTTCTTTCAGCCCTTCACATTGAGACTTCTTCACTAGATATTCTTGAGTTTCACAATAACTCAAAACTGACCACTAAGCTGGTCAACGGGACTATAAAAGTTTCCTTCAAGACCAAGTTGCAAAACCTTGTGATTGACTCTTGAATGCCATGGTTTCTTTGACCTCTTCGATCTAGTTAATGAGGGCCAAGATTATGAGATGAGCCCCAAGGATGAGATACTTCTACAGGGTGCCAAGGAGACCTATAGTGAGTTCTCTGATATGTCTACCGTAGACACTCCCTCCATTTTCATTCTGGGAGATATCAGAGTGAGGCATCTGTACAAGCACTAGAATGTGCTAGCCTATATTCTACACAGGGCCCTTGATGGTCTAAAGGGAGAGTTGACCAGATAAGTATTGAGAGGTGGATGGCTATGTACCTCTGAGAAGCCAAGTCATGGAAAAATATGAAATCCCTTTCAATTGGGGGTAAGTGTGTTCATGAAGGTTGTCAAAGCTCTCAGAAGCTTTGATATGAAGATTGAGAAAGGCCTCGCTGAGCCAAAGGCCACATTCATCTATGGACTGAAGATATGCTATATACTTGAGTCATATGGTCTAACACTCATAAACCATGAGAAGATAGAGACCAGTGACATATTATACAAGTTTAATTATGGCAACTGGCTGAAGCGAAAGGCTGTAGGAGAGCCTGAGGTTTCTGAGGAGGCCCTACCTTTTGAGGTAGCACCAAAGAAGCCCAGAACCAAAAAGAGGGCAACAAAGAAACAAAAGGTTTCTGAGGCTCATGCAGAGGCTATTCATGCAGAGAGTACTCCAATTCCTTCTCTTTTTCTTGAAGTTCCATCTACCACTCCCAGTATTAAAGATGCGTCCGGGGATGAGGAGATGCTGATCAAGAGTAGTGAAAAGCTCTCTCTCTCCACAAAAACTACCAGAATTATGGATAATTCGGTGTCCACAATAGAAGAGTCTGATGGTGATGAGATGGTTCCCACACAACTCTTCAAAGCTTCAAAGAAAACCAGTGATGCATCGAAGGCATCTAGTTCTAATATGGGTGAAGTTTTTAAGAAGACTTCCAAGACTATGGTTGCTGAAGACATTATTGATACACAAGAAGTAGCAACCACAACCACTCAGAGCTCATTAAAATATATTCAAAAGTCTCTGAATACGGAAGATCAAGTGATGGAGGATGCTGACATTGCCTTCAAGTACTGCAGGATGCTTAAGAATGTTTCTATCTCAAACCCATATACTGAAATAGTGCAGTAAAAACACCAGCAAAAGATATTGGTGAAGAAAATTTGAGGAACAAATTTTCCAGAAAATAGTAGAAAGGGAACTTGAGTCTGAAGTGCCATAATCTTCTAACTTAGAAGAGGATTCACAAGCTCTACCTGATGCACTTCAGGTAGCAAAGAAGTCTATATCTGACTTGTTTAAGCTTAGTTATTTATTACTTGTCACTCATAAATTCTCTTTGTTATAGGCCTAAGAAGAAACACAAGCTGTAGAGGAAGCTGCAAAACCTTCCTTAGAAAGTGAAGTAGAGGCTCACCAAGCCTCAACACTTAAAGAAACTGAGCATGTTGCACAGATATAATCAGTCTCTGAGAAGTGGAAATTCCTTTCTAAACTTGTAAAATTATTAAGTGTTCTAACTTAATATATGTTTCTGACAGGCGCAAACTGTGGAAGAATAGAAAGTGATGGAAACATCATAAGCTGAAAATGAATTGCCAGAGACCTTCAAGGTTTATGAAGAACAAGTTGCTGAGCCTTCTACATAGAAGATTTGCTAAAATTCTTTAGAAAGTTTGCATTTTACCTTTTCACTTGCTTATTCTTAATTATACACTGTTTACTTTCTTAGGCTCAAGAAGAAGTAAAGGCTCCAGAAGGGAATGTTGCGACTCCTTCTAAGGCAATGGATATTGATGAAGCTCTCCCAGCTTCACCAAAAGAGAAAGTTTCAAAGACTGCACAAGTCTCTGAACAAGTTATTTTTGAGCCTCCCCAACCGGAGGTAAGTGAATTCTCAGATAAACAACAAGTGTTTGTAAAAATATCTCTCTCTGAATAATCCATTTAATATATTAATTTTTATTCTCAGGTTCAAATCGAAAGAGAAGTTGCTGAGGAACAGACTACTGTGTCTCAACCTCACAATGACATATATGAGGCTGCCGATCATATGGTAGACCCTTCTGAGCTTGAAACTCAGGTAATTCAGAAACTGAATTCATCTTTCAAAATTCAGATATCTCTAAGTCTTTGAACTAAAAGGCTTCTTTCTCTTTCAGACTTTAAGCATCATACCTTTAACTTCTGCATCAAATTCTGATGAGGTGCACAAGTTCTTCAGAGAAAAGACTATCAAGCAACATCTCCGTCTTTTCAAGTCTTGGCAAAAGCTCAGAAGGACTGATCTTTCTGACTTAGCCAGTTTGATAGACAACCAGGCCAGAAGGGAAAGGGCATTAGATTTGGAGACATATATCCATGCCACCTACTCTATAAAAGAGTATAGATTTGCTGCGGTGATGCATGATGTATTCTCTGAAGAAATCATGTGAGTGCTTGAAAAAACATTCTTGTATGCGGATGAAGAGACTAAGAAGCGAATGGCTTACAAGCCTGCCTTGCCCAAGAGCATGAGTGTTTACCCCTCTGAGCCAGGGGAAGTAAATGGGTAGGTCACCAAATTACTAACGGTGATCAATCTGGTTTCTAATGACTAGGAGGAGATAGATGAGAATGAATCGAACAATCCCCCTCTGATCATCCAACCAAGAAGGATGACAGTGAGAGTGATGATGATGAGGCTCCCACTCCGGGAGATGGTGGAATTGCTCAGTCTAGAGGAGCATCTAGTGCAGGACTGCCATCTGCACATAAAGTATCTACATCACCACCATCTTCAGTATCACCAACTCACACCTCTCAACAACAAACAAAAGAAGAAGCAACAAAGATTGCTAAATGGGAAACTAAGGCTAGAGCTTCCAAGCTAAAGTAATTCTTGAAGAGAGAAGCTCAAGATAAATCAGAGCTTGAGGATATGATTGCTCAGAAAGCTGCCAAAATCCAGAAACTGGAGGCACTGAATGAAATGGAGAAGGAACTCCTTACTGAGCAAATCAAGCTCAAGTAGTATCTGAAAGTTGCCTTGGTTCAAGTTGAATCACTGGTAGAAGACAAGCAAAATGCTGAGGCTGCATTACAACTTGCTGGACTATCACAGGACAAAGGGAAGAAGGCAGTGATTCATGCCCTTGAAGAGTCCTTAGATGATGATTGGTCTAATATAGATGGTGCTGACCATCTAGATGGAATGGATGAAGAAGATAGACACTTGGCCAACCTGAATGATCATATGGCTGTGTCCAATCTGAAAAGAAAGGTGATTGCACCTAAGGCCTTTGACAAAGCACATCAGAAACACATATTAAGGTGTCCCTTCAGAAATGATCATATGGCTGTGTCCCACTTGATTTTCTTCCTCACTTTGAGCCTATCAGAAACACATATTAAGTTAACTCAATATAAAATAAAATAAAAGAAAAGTTTACACTTTGTCAGAAATCAAGTTTGCCTGTGAAACATGCTCGGTTTGTTTAGGTGTTGAGGCATTGGGTGCCTTTCCTTCTCTTTTCTGAGGTATGCCTTGCAGCTTCCTCCAATGCTTGTGTTTCTTCTTGGGCCTGTAACAAAGAGAATTTATAAGTGACTAATATTAAACAATGAAGTTTAAATAAGTAAGATATAAACTTCTTTGCTACCTGAAGTTCTTCAGGTTGAGCTTGTGAATCTTCTTCCTGGTTTGATGATTCTGGCACTTCAGACACCAATTCCCATTCTACTTCTTTCTGGGAAACCTGCTCCTTTGCAGGATTTACTTCAACAACTTCATTTGCTGGTGTTTCTGACTGCATTTGTTCATCAGATGTAGTCGGAATATCATCATTCCCAACTACACCTTCCAGTCCTTGAAGTGTGGAGGCAATGTCAGCATCCTCCATCACTTGATCTTCCTCATTCAGAGATACCTGAATGTAATCCAAGGAAGTCTGAATAGCTTTGGTTGCTACATCTTGTGTATCGATTGTTATATAAGCGACCAGAGTCTTTGAGGCCTTCTCAGAAACCTCAACAACATTTGAACCAGATAACTTCGTTGTATCCTTGGTTTGCTTTGATCATACAAAGAGCTGAATGAGAACCGTGTCATCATCATAAGACTTATCTATGGTGGGCACCGTATTATCCATAATTTCGGTAGTTTATGTGGAGAGAGAAAGCTTCCCACTACTTTTACTTAAGATTTCCTCATAATTGGACCCATCTTCTAGTTTGGGAATGGTAGATGGAACTTTAATAGAAAGAGTGGGAGTAGGAGTACTCTCTGCAGGGACAACATCAGCAGGAGTCTCAAAAAGCTTAGGTGTAGATTTCTTTGCCCTCTTTTTGGTTCAGGGTTTCTTTGGTGCAACCTCTTCAGCAAGAGTGGGAGTAGGAGTACTCTCTGCAGGGACAACATCAGCAGGAGTCTCAGAAATCTTAGGTGTAGATTTCTTTGCCGTCCTTTTGGTTCTGGGTTTCTTTGGTGCAACCTCTTCAGCAACCTCAGGTTCTCCTTCACCTTATGCTTCCTTTCTTCCTTGACCAGCCAGTGACCACAGTTGAATTTCCAGAGAATGTCACTGGTTCCAACCTTTCAGGGTTTCTAAGCTTAAGACCGTATGTCTCACGAATGTAACATATTTTGAGTCCATGGATAATTGTGGCCTTGGGCTCATCAAAGCTCTTCTCAATAAACACATCAAAGCTTTTGAGAGCTTTGATAAACTTCATGAACACGTACTTACCCCAATTGAAAGGGTTTTCCGGTTGTTCCATGAGTTGGATTCTCATGATGTACATGGCCATCCACCGCTCAAGGCTAATTTGGTCAGCTCCTCCCTTGAGACCATCAAGAGCCCGGTGAAGAATACATGATAGTACATTCTAGTGCTTGAATAAGTGTCTTACTCTAATATCTTCCAAAATGAAAGTAGAGGGAGTGTCTGCGTCAGACATATCGTAGAATTCACTGTACATTTCTTTAGCACCTTCGATCAGAAGTTCATCCTTGAGACTTATTTCAAAGTGCTCTCCTTCATTTTTCAAACAGAAAAGGTCATAGACACCTTGACAGTCTAGGTCAATGACCAGGTTCTATAACTTGGTATTGAAGGACACTATTTCCGCCCCATTGACCACCTTAGTGATCACCTCAGAGTTGTTATACACTGGAAGTTTCACTAGAAAGAACCGAAAGAAATCCCTTGATGTTTGCTTTTTCAAGCAAAGCAAGGATAGATCTTCTATCCGCTTGCTCAGGGATAATGGCTTCAAGGTTTTTCTCCACAAAAGCACCACCATAGTAAATTCTATGGTTCGAAGTCCAATGGTCAGGATTGAAACCCCCTTCGAGTCTATTATTCGAGATCTCCAGGTTTGGTGCCAGCTTTTCAGCAACAACATATGTTGAGGCCTTAGAACTTGAAGCATGTTTGGGAGCCATCTTATATAATGACTGGATTCGAAAATTGAGAGGATTAGAGAGCTGGATTAGTACTTCGTTTTCAGAAGAACTAATGAGATCATATGAGTTTGTTGAAATTTAGAGGGAAAATTGCTATTCTGATGCAAGTGAGAGATTTCGGATTTGTAAAAAGTGTTTATCTTTTCTCAAAATCCTTTATATATAGCAATAAAATTACAACAGTTACAAAATACATACATACATTATGCATTTGTTACAGTGTACATTGCATTTGCGTGGTAACAAGTAGTGCTTTGCATCAAATGCTAGTGGGGCCATATTTGTCTCGCTACAATGAGTTTTACCTCAATGTTTAATCTCATCCGTTGAGATAAAGTGATTTATTCATCGATGGCTTTCATTGCTTCTTCAACAATGATGTCAATCAACAAATATTACAGTGCCATCATTATGAATTTTTGGCGAGGTGTAATCACAAGTGGACCTGGCAATCGGGTCATTCAGATCGGGTCAATTTGGGTCGGGTCATTCTTGTCTGTATTTTATTTTGGGTCATTTTCGGGCGGGTCAGGCTCGGATCGGGATCATGTGATGTTCGGGTTCGGATGATGATCAGGTTTGGGTATTTTTGGATTAAAAATGTTCGGATTGTTTCGGGTCAAATATTTTCGAATTTAGGTCGTTTTCGAACTAAAATATTTCGGATTGTTTCAGGTCGAATGTTGAGGTAGTTTTTTGCTATGGTTTATGATGAGTTTGAAGTCATTCAAAAAATTGACAGATGATACACATTGGATTATACTTGTAAATGGAGAACGTATACTAATATGACTTAACTGCTAGATAAACTTAATGCAATTCAATCACACCTACATTTACATTTAATTTTTTTTAAGTAGAGTATTAAAAGGTACAAGTTTGTTGGATAAACTTTAAAAGTCATCCATTTTTGCAGATTTAAAAATTAAGTGAAAATAAAGGGAAAAAACATATCATTCGTAGCATGTTGCGATCATTCTAGTTTTATAGTAGTAGCATTTAAGATTAATATCTATGGAATCATCTTATCGAGGCGAATTCAAAAATATGGTCAAAATATATTTTTTAATTTTTGTAGATAAAATTATATGAGATTTAATAAAAGAGATACTTCATGTCCAACCAAATTTCCTATAGTACAATAAAAAATCTAGTTATTTACAATAACTTTAGTTTCTTCCTTTTACATCAACAAGTTATAAGAGGTTCATGCTTTAAACGGTGTCCTCTAGTAATGGAATGCATTGTGATACTTGTTATTTCGCGTCAAATCTAATTCGGGTAATTGCGGATCGTTTGAGTACGGGTCGGATGACAAGGGTCAATTCTAATTCGTGTCATTTCGGATCGACTGATTTTGGGTCAATTCTAATTCGGGTCATTTCGGACCAGATGATTTTGGTCAATTTAGATTCGGGTCAATTTGGATCGGGTCAATTCTAAAATGAAGTCATTTCGGGTCGGGTGGTTTCAAGTCAATTCTAATTTGGGTCATTTCGGATCGGGACTATTCATATCATTCTAATCGGGCCGCTTCGGATCGGGTCATTTCGGATACATTGGATCAATTCGTGTTTCAGATCATTTTCGGGTATGGCAATTTCGGGTCATTTTCAGATTCAGATCGGGTTTCTTGTCATTTTAGGGTATGGCGACCGTGGAAACTTCGGGTCTACTCTCGGGTTCGGATCAGATCAATTCTGATTGGATTTGGGTCAATACTGCTAGGTCTAATCAAAAGTCACTCATATCGTGTGAGAAGATAAAATCTTTGGACTTATCTATCAGAGCTCAAGTCTTGTTTTATGTGCATTATCATATAAATGGTAAAAACACATAAACCTAGACATAATTTGACTCTTAGAGATTTGTACTTGTGTACTATTATGTTTCCCTCTCACGAAAGTGATATTACGCCTTTCTGAGTACCCGTCTCAGAAACCAAAAAAACATTCCCTTAAGCTATATCCTTTGTAAATGAATACCCGTTTCAGATACTTCGACATACATGTACCATAAATTGACAAGTACCTGAGGTACTTTTTCTATCAAACATTGATCCAGCATAGTCAGCATGTGAGTAGCCAACCAAACTCAAACCATTATCTTTTGGATACCACAATCCAACTTCTACAGTACCTTTAACATACCTTAATATTTTCATAGCAACGTTCCAACGTTATTACACACACACACACACACACACACACACACACACACACACACACACACACACAAAATGCATATTGAATATCAGGTTAACTTGCTGTAAGGTATAGTAGTGAACCTATACATTTGTTATACTTGTTTTCTTCAGCACTCTTGTCAGATTCAATATAAGTTATTTTGGTTCCCATGCTTATAGGTATCTTAGCATTCTTTTCAGAAGGCTGTAGATTAAACTTGTTGAGCATATCCTTTGCATACTTTGTTTGACTAATGAATATTCCATCATTAAGTTACTTGACTTGCAATCCTAGGAAATAGTTCAATTCTCCCATAATGCTCATATCAAATTTTCTCTTCATGAGATTTGGAAAGTCATCACAAAGTTGCTTGTCTTTAGATCCAAATATAATGTCATCAACATATACTTGAACTAAAAGTAGTTTCCCATAATAATTTAAAGTGAATAAAGACTTATCAACTTCAACTTTCTTAAAACCACTTTCTAGAAGGTATTTGGCCAAAGTATCATACCATGCCTTGGAGCCTGTTTCAGTCCATACAGAGAGCCTTTTGAAGTTTATAGACCATTCTACTTTATGAGGAAACTTCAGAGAATGGTGGTTGATCAACATAGACTTCCTCTGCAAGTTCAACATTCAGAAATGCAATTTTGACATCCATTTGGTAAACCTTAAAGTCATTATGGGCTGCAAAGGCTAGAACGAATCTTATTGCATCTAATCTTAGCCTTCAGTATGAGTAAATCCCTTGGCAACCAACCTAGCCTTGTAATTGGTTATTTTACCAGACTCATTCATTTATTTTCTGAAAATCCACTTAGTTCCAATTACAGATATTCCTTCTACAAATGGGACTAGTTTCTAGACCTTGTTTTTCTTAAATTGATCCAACTCTTCTTGCATTGTAGAGATCCAATCTTGATTCTTTAATGCATCTTTAATATTTTTAGGTTTAATATTCGAGATGAAACATCCGAAGACAAAATTAGCATTTTCAGCTACTTCTCTCCTAGTTCTAACACCTTGATCAACTGGATCGATCACATCCTTTGCAGGGTGATCCTAATCCATTTCATAATGGGTTTTGAACTAGTAGGGTCACTATCGACGTGATCTGAATGTGAATCACCATGATTATGACTGGATACTTCTTCAGTATGTGAGATATTTTTTACACAAGAAGTGCGATAAATATCTGACACTTGTTCAGTGTGAGAGTCAGAAAGATCATTTCCAGAAAGATCTCTACGATGAATATTTTCAGTTTTCATTTCAGGAATTCTCATAGGAAATTCTTCAACATGTCTAAGAGTCATCTGGTTGTTACTAGCACATCATGCTTTTCTTCGTCAGACTCATCCTCTATATTAATGACAAAGTTTTTCCATTCTGAGGGTTCTTCATCAAAATTCTTGATCATAAGTTCCTTGAACCCATCTGAGAGTTCTTCATCAAGGTCTACTTTCTTGCTACCTTCATAGAATACTACATGAACTGATTCTTTAATCTTCTTTGTTCTCTTGTTTTATACTCTATAGGCTTTGCTATTCATAGAATAACCAAGAAATATACCTTCATCTTCCATTGGTTGAAATGTTCTCAAATATTATTTTCCATTGTTAAGAATAAAACATCTACAACCAAACACTTTCAGATGTTTGATATTAGGGGGTCTACCAACCAAAAGCTCATAAGGAGTTTTGTCATGGTGTTTGTTTATCAAGTATCTGTTCTGAGTGTAGCATGTTGTATTTACACCTTCAACCCAATAAAGTTCACTTATTTCAGTGTCAACTGGCATAGTCCTTACAACTTCTTTAAGGGTCCTATTCTTCCTTTTAGCAATACCATATTGTTGTGGTGTTCTTACAGAAGATAGTTGATATTGTATACCTTTGCAGGTACAAAACTCTTTTATGTACTTGACAAAATCAGTACCATGACATGTTCAGATTGCAGATACCTTGTCATTTTTCATGACTTCAAGCTTGTTCAACAAGTTTGATATCTCCACCCTAGCATCAGATTTTTGTTTCAGAAAGGCAACCCAGGTAAACCTAGTGAAGTCATCTACAACAACCAAACCATACATTTTGCCTGAATAACTAGTTACAGATGATTCAAAAAGATCGATGTGTAATAGTTGGAGTGGTCTAAAACTAGCATGCCTGGTTTTGGACTTGAAAGAGGTTTTAGATTGTTTTCCCAATTGACAAGCAGAGCAGACACCGTCCTTTCTGAAAGTCTTTTTAGGTAATCCAACCACTAACTCTTTCATGGCAAATTTGTTCAGAGTTTTGAAATTCAAGTGATTCATTCTCTTGTGCCATAACAAGTGTGACTTGATTGACTCACCTTGAGACATTCTTAAGTTATGGCAGATGTCCAATTAACGACATATAGACTTCTTTTCACCGAGCAACCAAGACTGTCTGCTTTGACTCATTGTCAATCAATTTGCAGAACTTTAATTTAATTTTTACTGAATATCACTTGTCTGCAAATTGGCTCATGTTTAGAAGATTATATTTCAAACCTTTAATATTTAATACGTTAGAGATTGTAAGGGAGCCCAATATGACGTTGACAAATTCTAACGAAAGGATTTAATTCTCCTCCAACAAACCTGATGTTTGGTCCAGTATTGCATACCTTATAATCGATCAAGTTTGCTTTATTTCCTGTCATGTGCATTCTGCATCCACTATCAAATAGACATTGAGCCTTAGTCCAAGACGCGTTCTGCACAAAACAGGAAGTATGAGTTAGGTTCATGCCTAAAAAAAACCCATCTAGAATAAACATTCTTCCTGTGGGATTGCATGTTTGAATGAATCTGTTAGGAGTTGGATTTTGTCTTCTTGGAACATAAGGAGGAATTTTAGAATCATTAGATTTAACATCGATTTTCCTTCTTGGAGTGTTCCTTGGTCTTCCTCGTGGTGGCTTCAGAGACTTGTCAGGTTTCTAAACATGCTTTTCAGCAAGTTTAGTCTTCCTGGCCAAATTTCTTCTAGCCCTGGAATTCAGTTTTTCAGTGGCTTGGGATTGCTTCCACTTCTGATAATTGCTATAAGAAATTCTAGCTTTCCACCATCGTTCTTATCTTTCCTTATATTATTGCATGAGAATATTTCCGATAGCACGATAGCCAATACCATTTCGAGCACCATTGACTTTCCGAACATGATTTTTAGCAGCCTTACTAGTTTCTGCACCATTCTTATATCCATAAAATGGTACAGTGGGGAATATGCCATGTCCTGCAATACTTCACTTCCTAGTAATACCACATTGTGGATGGTCACAAGTGTGAAGGTTGTGTTTCTTTTCAGAAACCTTATCCACAAGTTTCTTTGGGACTTGTTCCTTTAAAGGTTTGGTCGCAACTGCCTTTCCTTTTTCAAAAACCTTAGCTTTCTGACCAATGCTGTAGGTTTCTTGGGAACCTTTATGTTGACTTTTTACAAAAGTCAACCTTCCATCACTCGTTTTTAGAGGAGTGGAGCTACTTGATTGAGCATCAAGTCCATGTCCGCCTTTCTCAGAAGGGTCTCTTATATAAGATTGAACCTCCGTGAGAGTGTCACTAGCTTTGAGAAATGATTTTTAAGAAATTTCTTTCCTTTTGAGTTCATCAATTTCAGAAAGAAGTTTCTTCACCACCTCTATATGATTGTTCAAAGCCAGTTTATGAGAATTTTCCTTATTCGATATATGAGCATTTAAAGATGCTATTTCAGCGTCCTTGCTCTTAGATACCTTGATTAGTTCAGAAAGCTCTTGTTCAAGAGTTTCCTTACTTTCCTCTAGAGCTTTGGTTTTCGATTGAGCAACCAAAAATTCTCTCTCGTACCGATCCAATTCACTCTTTACGATCTCCAAATCCTTGATACTGTCATCATCACTCTCATAATACAATAAGTTGCATTAGTTACCTCATCAGCCATAAGGCACATTTCAATGTAAGATGTCGAGACCCATTATCTCAACAACTCCACACATGTCATTCTTCTTCTGGCCAAAGTCGACTACATCATGAGTAATTCCGAACAATTATGGTGATGGTAGATTTGAGTCATCTGAGTTCTCATCGTTAGATTCTAACTCAATGTCCAAAGCATCAAGTGGAATTTGGATCTTCTTTCTCTCTTCAGTGAGCAAGGCCCTTTGAAATCTTTTGATGGTTCTTCTCTCCTTTTGTCACCTGTCTCGTGCTTGTTGAAAGCAGGACAATCATGTTTAAAGTGACCAGGTTTATGACAATAGAATTATCATTTCCAATTTTAGCGACTTCAGAACTAACAACTTTCTGAGCGAGATTGTTCAGAGAGTTATTCATTTGAATGTTCTTGTACTGATGATAGTTTGGGCCGAGATACTTTTTCAATTTCTCCTTTGCTTTCCTCCTCTCTATCTCTTGGCTCACATATTTCTTCATGTGTCGAACATCAAGTGAATTTTCTTCAAACACTTCCTTGGTATCCTTCTTTTCAGAAGTACCTTGTGTAACTAGAGTAAAACTCTGCAACTTTTCAGCTGTAGCCAAACCTCGTTGGGTTGTCTCATAGTTCGCATTGGCTAAATGTGAAAAGAGTTCCACATGTGTGATTTGTGGCATTCCCTGGTTGAAGTAGAAATACTGGGTATGTTCCCAATTTTGGTTCAAACTTCTGACGATGGTTTACACCTTCTTAGAATTCGAATATCTTTCACTTTCGCCAAGAGCAGCCACATCACTCATGAGAGTAGTAAACCGAAAATCTTCAATTAAACTCCACTGCTAAGATCCTTCTTCATGGCCTTCTTCGAAACATAAAAATTACATTCAAAGACCTAAACAATCCTAATACAAGTTTAACTAGACTAACATATTAGTGAATTTCTCTTTACAATGTTCAAGTGAACCGAGAGTACTAGTCACATTTCCATACTAAAGATAAGTTACATGGTGATTGATCAAAAACACTAACAGATATTCCTAACATGATCTGAATGTGAATCACTACAATTATGATTCGATACTTCTTCTGTATCATTGATATTTTGTTTACACGAAGTGCGGTGAATATGAGACACTTGTTTAGTGTTAGAGGTTTCTGGAATAAGTCTTTCAGAAAGGTCTCTACGATGAGTAATCTCAGTTTTCATTTATGTAATCCTCATAGGAAATTCTTCATCTATGTATGAGTCATCTGGATGTTACTAGGCACATCATGCTTTTCTTCGTCAGACTCATCCTCAATATTTATGACAGAGTTTCTCCTTTCTGAGGGTTCTTCTTCCGAATCCTTAATTAGAAGTTCCTTTAATCTTTATGAGAGTTTTTCATCAAGGGGTATTTTCTTGTTTCCTTCATAGAATACTACATAAACTGATTCTTCAATCTTATTTGTTCTTTTGTTGTATATTCTATAGGCTTTGCTATTCAATGAATAACCAAGAAATACACCTTCATCAACCTTTGGTTGAAATGTTCTCAAGTATTCTTTCCCATTGTTAAGAAAAAAAAACTACAATCAAACACTCTCAAATGTTTGATATTAGAGGGTCTACCAACCAAAAGCTCATAATGAGTTTTATCATGGTGTTTGTTTGTCAAACATCTATTCTGAGTGTAGCATGATGTATTTACAGCTTCAATCCAATAAATTTCACTTATTTCATTGTCAACTTGCATTGTCCTTGCAACTTCCTTAAGGGTCATATTCTTCCTTTTAGCAATACCATTTTGTTGTGGTGTCTTTACTGAAGATAGTTGATGTTGTATACCTTTGCAGGTACAAAACTCTTTTATATACTGATTGACAAATTCATTACCATGGTTTGTTCTGATTGCAGATACTTTGTCATTTTTCAAGACTTCAAGCTTGTTCAGCAAGTTTGGTATCTCCACCCTAGCATCAGACTTTTGTTCCAGAAAGATAACCCAGGTAAACCTAGAGAAATCATCTACAACAACTAGACCATACTTCTTGGATTTGAAAGAGGTTTTAGATTGTTTCCCCAATTGTAAAAGTTGCAGTGGTCTAACACATGAATGTCTGGTTTTGGATTTGAAAGAGGTTTTAGATTATTTCCCCAATTGACAAGAAGAGCAGATACCGTACTTTCTGAATGTTGATTTAGGTAGTCCAACCACTAACTCTTTATTGGCAAGTTTGTTCAGACTTTTGAAATTCAAGTGACTTATTCATTTGTGCCATTACCAGTGTTCTTCAGTGTGACCTGATAGACACCATGAGACATTCTTAAGTTGTGGCAGATGTCTAACCAGAGACATAAAATTCCTTTCCGCCTAGCAACCAAGACTGTCTGCTTTGACTCATTGTCAATTAATTTTTCCGATTTTATCTTAACCGAATATCCCCTATCTGCAAACTGGCTCATGCTTAGAAGATTATATTTCAAACCTTGAACATGTAATACGTCAGAGATCGTAGGGGACCCCAATTTGACGTTGCCAAATCCTTTAGAAGGATTTAATTATCCTCTAGGAAACTTGATGTTTGGTCCAGTATCACACACTCTGTAATTGACTAAGTTTGCTTTGTCTCCTGTCATGTGCTTCCCACATCCACTATAAAATAGCCATTGACCCTTAGTCCATGGCGCGTTCTGCACAAAACAGGAAACATGAGTTAGGTTCGTGCTTCAGAATCAGAACAACTTAGACTTAACACTCTTCCTGTGGGAATCCATTTCTGAATAGATGTCTTAGGAG
This sequence comes from Plantago elongata, assembly GCA_036897095.1. Lineage (NCBI taxonomy): Eukaryota > Viridiplantae > Streptophyta > Magnoliopsida > Lamiales > Plantaginaceae > Plantago > Plantago elongata. The sequence goes on from JAYMSP010003624.1 coordinate 18,019, forward strand.
TAGTTTTTGTCTATTTGGAACATAAGGAGGAATCTTTTAATTATCGGATCTCAAATCAATTTTCCTTCTTGGTGTGTTCCTTGGTGTTCCTCGTGGTGGCTTGTCAGCTTTCTGAGATTGCTTTTAAGCAAGCTTAGTCTTTATGACCAAGTTTCTTCTAGCCCTGGCATTTAGATTTACAGTGGCTTGGGATTGCTTTCACTTCTGATAATTGCTATAAGCAATTCTGGCTTTCCACCATCGCTCTTGTCCTTCCATGTATAGTTGCATTAGAACCTTCCTGATAACACGATAGCCAATAGCATTTCGAGCACCATTGGCTTTCTGAACACGATTTTCAGCAGCCTCACTAGTTTCTGCATCATACCTATATCCATTGAATGACACAGTAGGAAATACACCCAATCCGACAATGCTTCCCTTCCTAGTGATACAACACTGTGGATGATCACAAGTTAAAGGATCATGTTTCTTTTTCAGAAACCTTTTCCACAAGTTTCATTGGGATATGTTGTTCCTTCAAAGGTTTAGTCGCAATAGCTTTCCCTTTGTTAAGAATCTTAGCTTTCTGACCAATGTTATAGACTTCTTTGGAACCTTTATGTTGACTTTTTACAAAGGTCAATCATTCATCACTCTTTTTCAAAGGAGTAGAATTACTTGATTGAGCATCAAGTCCAAGTCCACCTTTCTCAGAAGGATCTCTCAAGTATGATTGAACCTCCGTGAGAGTGTCACTAGCTTTGTCAAATGATTTGAAAGATACTTCTTTCTTTCTGAGTTCTTCATTTTCAGAAAGAATTTTCTTCAACATCTCATTTAGCTCATTCAAGGCTAGCTCACATGAGTTTTCATTCACCGATATCTGGGATTTTAGAGATGCTATTTCAGCATCTTTAATCTCAGATACCTTGGTCAAATTAGAAACCTCTTTTTCAAGAGTTTCTTTGCATTCTTCTAGGATTTTGGTTTTTGACTCGACAACCAAAATTCTTTCTCATATCGATCAAGTTCACTCTTGACCAATTTCAAATCCTTAATGCCATCATCATCACTTTCATAAT